>JAJAGP010000590.1:83075-155575 GCA_025084515.1 Ancistrus triradiatus | reverse complement strand
GATTGAAAACACCGAACTCTAATTTCACCCTCAAATTAACTGCCAATCCTAGAGGTTCACGTACTTTTGCCATTCACTAATATCTTCTTGATGCATGCTCAATAATCCAGGCAAAAAAATCCCAGAAGTTGAATCTGTTCATCTGGACATAGATTTTGTCAGAAACGTTTCATCACTCATCTAAGTGACTTCTTCAGTCTCAGCTATTTGGAAAACTTCCTCAATCTTATATACAGCACCTTTGCATAACGACTGGTATAAGCACCATTGCATAACAATGGGACCGGTGATCAGTTTAAAATACAGATTGATATAACCATTAACGACAATGGCCACGTGTGCCATTCACACAGGAATGGGGAAGGGCTGCGATGGCTCCATTGTAAGATGGTGAGAGGTGTACTTTGAGGCCCCCTCCTCGGTTCAGGATGGCACTTAACAGCGTACAGTACATTACTCTGTTTGTGCTGGGGGACCCGATCCTTGTGGTGGACCACTTTCTGGCGTAGCGTGTTTTGGGGTTTGAAAGCCACTGAGACGCGGTGTTTGGCAAACTGGTCCACCCCAAGGATCGGGTCCCCCAGCACAGAGTAATGTAGTGTACGCTGTCAAGTGCCAGGAGGATTGCCAGGAATTGTACATCGGGGAAACCAAACAGCCACTGGCGAAACGGATGGCACAACATAGAAGAGCTACCTCATTAGGTCAGGACTCTGCGGTTTATACCCACTTACAGGCCAGTGGCCATTCTTTCAAGGATGAAGACGTGCAGATCCTTGATAGGGAGGATCGATGGTTTGAACGCGGAGTAAAAGAAGCCATTTTTGTAAAAAAGGGAACGTCCATCCCTGAACCGAGGAGGGGGCCTCAGAGTACACCTCTCACCATCTTACAATGGAGCCATCGCAGCCCTTCCCCAATCCTGTGTAGCTCTTCTATGTTGTGCCATCCGTTTCGCCAGTGGCTGTTTGGTTTCCCCGATGTACAATTCCTGGCCATTGTTGTTAATGGCTATGTCAATCTGCATATTAAACTGATCACCGGTCCCATTGTTATGCAATGGTGCTTATACCAGTCGTTATGCAAAGGTGCTGTATATAAGATTGGGGAAGTTTTCCAACTAGCTGAGACTGAAGAAGTCACTTAGATGAGTGACGAAACGTTTCTCCGACAAAATCTGTCCAGATGAACAGATTCAACTTCTGGGACATTCACTAATATGTAATATTGGATCATTTTCCAAAATTAGTAAATGACCAAGTATAATATTTTTGTCTCATTTGTTTAACTTGGTTCTCTTTATGTACTTGTGTCAAAATCTGATGATGTTTTAGGTCATATGTATGCAGAAATATAGAAAATTCTAAAGGTGTCACAAACTTTCAAGCGCCACTGTAAACATTCTGTACTCTTGAAACTTAATGATGTGTTGGATAATTCAGACATCTGTGTACATTTTAAATTACCAGAAAGTCATCTTAAACGTCATGACTGCTGTCAACCAGCCACTCCCTCTCAAAATATTTTAATGCTTGCCTGTGTTTGATGTCTCTGACACTTGCCACATAATGAATAAATTAGTTGTCAGTGCTGTGCGAAGCTATAAGACAGTCCATTCCCTGCAGCCTGAGACACATGGACAAACTGCCCACATTTCTTTACTTCACTGCAGCCTCAGGACTTAGTTTTGGCCTTTTGTGCCCAGCTGCTAAAGAGGTTGAGCATGGTGCTCCTTTTACATCAAATGGTTATCTCTAATGGGGAAGGTTTAATTTTGGTTGAAGATTTCAGTCAGCAATAGGAACTCTGTGTTAGAGTAAAACTAGACTAGACATCACAGTTTGGCCTGAAAAATGTATGTATATTCGTCATTAGTGCATTGTGTATATTGCATTCTTTCTAAGTTATGTTTAATCCATTAGACTAGAAAGAGTGCAAAAGACCAATAGTGAATTGCCCAGGCAGCCAGGTTGTTCTAATTTGTTGCATAGAACTTTACTGGTGAACTCAAGTAGTAAAATGCAGTGCTGCTCTAAACTGTGCCTGTCCAAACAGGTGTCTCAGCCTGGCAAAGAATGAGTACTTTCTTTGCCATCATCCCTCCAATGTGGAAACCATTAGATGTCCTTTATTGACACTGTTATTCCTTTTCCACTGGCAAAATGCCTCCCTTTTAAGGTGTAGCCACAGCAAACTATGTCCTTTTAATTTTAACACCATGATAATGGGTACGTGGCCTGAGAAAGCAACTATACAGGCCTCTTGCTTGCTACTCTTGAATAACTTGCCATTAAAATAAGTTGAGGGTCAGAAAGGGCACGCACTTAATACCGTATTTAAGGCTTCCTTTAAGATAATAGTTGTGAGAGTTATGTCATTTTTGTTGTTGTTCACAGTAGCTGTCTCAAATAAGTAATCCCTAAATGTGTTGTGAAAACAAATGCATCACATTTCTGATAATATGATAATATTTGGTTTTAGACATACACACATACACATTATGCCTATACCCTGTGTTCTTTGGGGATAACAGCCAGAGCCCCCCAACCCTTAACAGAAAAAAACGGGGTTAAAACATGAAAGTAATATCAGAATACACTTTACCAGCTACTAAAATAACTGTGTTTATTACCTTTTCTCATTCCCTTTTGCTGGATTGGAGTTGTGAGTTCACCAGGTGGGGTTTGCAAAGACTTGTCTGAGGAAGTAACAGTGTACCCTTTTTCATACAGTTTTGGTACAATTGTTCAACCCACCTCCGCCAACAACGGTGGAAGCTTCTATGCCCCATCCTGCCCTTTGTCTGTGATTTTAGTGTTACTTTTCATGTCTGACTCTGATTGAGAACGTTGAGTGAAATCAAAAGCTTCCTGCACCTGAAACCGAAAAGTTCATGAACTTAATTTGAGGGCATGCACTGTGAGAATGGTTCAGCACACAAGGGTATTGGCTCTGGCAATGAAGTCAATTTAAAATGTTGCTGTATCTGAAGTTGTTCACAGTATAGATTTGCAAACATGTAAGGTTTTATAGGCTTTATACAAACACAGAACTGTGTCAATAGAGAGATGGCAGACCTTTTGATTAAAAACTGTTTTACAGCCCCAAACCAGAAAAAGTTGACGCAGTATGGAAAATACAAGACATTTCATGTTTTGTCTGGTTAGCTTCTTTTCATTTGTTAATATACATCCATTCCTGCATTTTGAGCCTCCAAAACATAAAAAATGGGACAGTAAAGCATTTACCACTTCCTAATGTTGCTATTCTTTCTCTTAACACTTAAAAGATGTTTTGGCATTGAGGATACAAAGCAATTAAGTATTTCAGGTGTCTTTTTTTTTGTTGTTGTTGCTGATAAGTCAAGTCAAGTCAGATTTATTTATATAGCGCTTTTTACAATAGAGCATTGTCTCAAAGCAACTTTACAAGTTTAGATTATCTCCTAATAACTACGTCCAATCCCAAATTGAGCAAGCCTAGGGCGACAGTGGCAAGGAAAAAACTCCCTAGTTCTAGGAAGAAACCTTTGTGAGGACCAAGACTCAAAAAGGAACCAACCTCCTTGGGCGGCGTAGATGATAAATCTAAGAGCGAACTAAAGTCATGGAGTCCAACTTTCGAATAAAATGTGAAGTATGCACATCGACAGTTAAGTGGCCCGGGTATGATGATAAATCGAAGAGCGAAACTACAGTCAATGGAGTCATGGTCGAAAAAAATGTGAATTATGCACAGTGGAGCTCCATCAGATGAACATCATGTGTGGGGCTGGAACTGCCGGCACACAGCTCGGGAGAGAAACAGAAAAAGTAGTTAGTTTTTGATTAAGAGTCACAACATTTTTGTTTATTAACAGAATCACTGATGCCATGGTCAATCACTTGATGCCAAGTGTAGGCATGGAGACCCCCCGGCAGCATTAGCTATAGCAGCATAACTAGAAAGCTAGAAAGAGGAGAACTGGTATGAAACACAGCCTAGAGGGATCACATGAGACATTTGGCAACCCCACGATCGGCAGAAGACAGATCAACCCAACGTCTCTGATCACCATAAGACTCTTGTACTATTGAACCCCCACCCCCGACCCAGGCATGCTCTTCCCTTATTCTAAAGGCAAGGATCATGAGTCAAGATCACGAGGACGCGAAGCCTAGTTCAGCCAGACCGCCAACCCGACACTCTCGCCTTACCGGCTAGCGGACAAGGCAGGCATCGCCAGACATGGACTCCATGAACTTCCGGCCCCAGTAACAAAAACCATGCAACCTGGTCTAAAATCTAGTCAAAAGCCTGCGTAATAAGTATGTCTTTAGCCTAGACTTAAAACTCCTTTGGAGGGTGTCTGAATCTCGAACGAAAGTGGGAAGTTGAATTCCATAGTTGGGGGGCCATGTATGAGAAAGCCTTTCCCCCTGCTGTGTGACTTTTTTAATTCTAGGAACTAAAAGAAGGTCCTGCAACCCTGACGGAACGGAAGTAGACGAGTTGGATTGTAAAACTCTAAGAGGTCACTCAGATAATGTGGGGCCAGGCCATGTAGAGCTTTATTATGTTATAGGAGAAGTATTTTGTAATCAATGCGGAATTTGACTGGTAACCAGTGTAGTGATGAATAGGAACAGGAGGATGATATGACAAATTTTCTAGTTCGAGTTAGCACTCGGGCAGCTGCATTCTGAAACTTACTGAAGTTTATTTATATATTTTACTAGAGCAATCCAGTAAGGAAGTAAGGCTTGCGTTACAGTAATCCAAACTTGAGGTTATAAACGCATGACAACACCCTTTTTCTGCATCATTAAAGGAGAGGATATTTCTAAGTTTAGCGATATTACGTATTGAAAGAAAGCAATTCGAGTGATGCTGCTAATGTGCGCATCAAAGGAGAGATCTGAATCAAATGTGACCCCTAAGTTTTTTTCCAGACGGACTGGGCCAATACTGGACACAGCCATCTAGATTTAGGATAGGATGTAGCTAACCTGTCTCTCGAATATAGATAACCTTGATATTTCCCACAAAGTGATTCGATTTCAGATCACTATCTTTTAGTATTTGAGCCTATCTCTAATAAATAAAATCCTTCTGCCTCGTTATCCCACACAACCAGCGCACTATCACATCTGCTACTATCACTACTGCCTGGTGTCCCTGCTTCTTTTAATTTTAAAAACCTACCAGACTTAAAAATTATACTGTGATGTGATGAGTCATTGAGTTTTTAATGCCTAATGTTTTCTATCTTATCATTAAAGAAAGTCATGAAATCATTACTGTTAAAATTACACAGATGGGAGAGTCACTTTCTGTGGGGTTTTTTTGTTAATTTGGAGACGTATTAAAGAGAAATCTTGGATTATTCTTATTTTTCTCTATGATGAAGAGAAGTATGCAGCTTTTTAGCTTTAGTGAGGGCATGCTTATACTCTGCCATGCTGTCCCTCCCAGCAATCTTAAACACCCAAAACCTCCAATTTACTATGTCTCCCCCCTTTCGCTCTAAATGCCGTGTTCCTTTGCTTTTAAGGTACGGGTGTGGTCATTTAAACCCTGTGCTAGCCTTTTTTCCCCTAATACGTTTGACCCTGGCAGGGGCAGTCGTGTCGCAGGGTTGAGCGAAGCACACATTCTAATTGCTCATTTACACACTCAAGATGATTTATCTCCCGTAGGTGTATTAAATTTTAAGTCTGGTAGGTTTTTTAATAAACGCAGCTGGAGTAGCCAGATGTTGATAGTGCGCTTGGTGTGATAACGAGGCAGAAGGATTTTATTTATTAGAGATAGCTCAAATACTAAAAGATAGTGATCTGAAATCAAATCACGTTGCGGGAAAACATCAAGGTTATCTATATTGATACCAAATGTTAATATTAGATCTAAAGTATGATTACAGCGGTGGGTTGGTCCCATCACATTCTGAGTGATACCCATGGATTCTAAAATGGACTCACAAGCAATTTTAAGTGGATCCTGCTCTTTGTCAAAGTGAATATTGAAATCACCTACAATTAAAGCCTTATCTGTTGACAGTAGTAAGCAGGAAAGAAAGTTAGCAAATTCCTGAAGAAATTCTGAATAGGGACCAGGAGGGCGGTAAATAGTGATAAGCTGAAAAGAGTGTGGTTTTGACTTCCATAATGATGGATCAGTCACATTAAGAATCAGTATTTCAAAAGAATTAGCCTTGTATTGGGATTTAGCTGTAACACCTAACTCTTTGTCAAAAAAATGTAGCTATGCCTCCCCCCTGACCATTAGGACAAGGGCGACTAGCATGACTGTATCAAGGAGGGGAAGCTTCATTTAAGGCTAAATATTCATCAGGTCTAATCCAAGTCTCAGTGAGACAGAGAGCGTGTAAGCGTTTATCAGTGATCATTTCATTTACAATCACTGCTTTGTTTGTAAGTGATCTAATGTTAAGTAATCCTAGCTTTAGTCTAATGTTGTTATTTCTTTGGCAGCTATCTGTGTTTATACAAATGAGGTTATTAAAACAGACTTTTTGAGAGTGTTTACGTTTAGGGCAGATGCGGGTAACAGACACAGTTTCAATAATGTGGGTTCTGGTTGACAGTGCATGGCTACCAGCAGAGAGTTGGTTAAGCCGGTCTGTCTGCTGCCTGACCCCTGCTCTGGATAGTCAGCCCCTAACCAATTGGGCCATAAGACTATGGGCAATGTTGCAGGAGATGAGAGCAGCACCCTCCAGAGTGGGATGCACACCATCCCATCCTAAAAGGCCAGGCTTACCTTTAAAGGCTATCCAGTTGTCTATATAGCCCACGTTGTTTTCAGAGCACCAGTTGGACAGCCAGCAGTTCAGCGACCATAACCTGCTGTAGGCTTGGTCACCTCGCCTCATTGGGATGGGGCCAGAGCAGACTACAGCATCGGACATTGCCTTCGCCACGCTAACCACCTCTACAAAATTAGCCTTAGTAACCTCTGACTGACGAAGGCGTATATCATTAGCCCCTACATGAATAACTATCCTAGAGAATCTGCGGCTCTCGAGTTCACTAAGACTCGTTACAATGTCCTGCACTCTGGCTCCGGGGATACAGAGAACTCTAGCTGCTGGTGTCCCTAAAGGGGTAGCAAGTTTCACATGTCATAAAATAGAGTCACCTATGACCAGAGCTCTTTCAACAGGCTGCTCAGTAGGTGTTTCACTGAGGAGGGCAAACCTGTTGGACACGTGATCAGGTAAAGAGTGGTGCTCTCGTGGACTAGCCTTAAGACTACGTCGCCGAACCGTCGCTCACTTGCCCTGCTGCAAGGACTCTGCCCGGGCTCTAACTTCACCTTTGGCATCCAGATCTGCTAAGCTAGGAGGTGAGCTAGCCTTCTCTAATGTCTGGATGCGCGCCTCTAAAACTACAATCTTCTCCGTCAGACTGCCTACAAGCCTACACCTATCACAAGTAAAATTTACACTAATGACGGAGGAAGATAGCTAAACATGCCACACAACTCGGCACAGGAACAAGCACAGCAGAAGCCATGTTAATACAATTAATGAAATTAAAGGTACTTAGCTTAGCTTTCTTCGGTGGTGTTGTGGGGTTGCCGAGTGAAGATATGGTTTTCAGCTGCAGCCGATGGTCCAATGCAATGCTCGATTAAAGCATTAATACAAGTTAAGTCAACACAAAACGTCACTAAAAAACTAAGTCTCAGAAAGAAAGTGGGAAAAGACTGTAAAAAAGTTATAAAAACACACACTATTGCGACGAAGACGCAACTCTGGTTATTAGTTAATGGCTAACTACTGCGAACACAAGCCGGTATACCTGTAAAGTTACTAAATAAGGATTAGCGGCAAAAAAATATAATCCGCCGGTACGAGAATAAAATGATTAAGATGTTGTAAAAACCTACTATATATACGATTATATATGATACAGATGCGATCGGGAATTAAAATATATCAAAGGTAAATAAGCTGCTAGCAGCTACAAAACGGCGTCCTGTGTGCAATCGCGGATCAGTCTGGGTTGCCAGATCTTCGCAATCCTCGCGTCAGTTCTCTCAGCGTTCTAAACAGTCTAGATGATCCTTTTCGTTTTTGGTCCGGAGCACACGGCGTCTATTTCTTGCCCATGTATTTATATCACCTATTGATGAATGATCGTTCTTGACGGAGTGCCATCGAGGGATCAAGAGATCAAGCGTCTTCAGTTTAGGCTTGCACCCTTACCCTTAATGCATTGAAATCCCTCCAGATTCCTGAATTGTTTAATGATATTATGCACTGTAGAGGGAGAATATGTAAATCCCTTCTAAACTTTCTTTGAAGAACATTGTTTTAATCATTTTATTGTATATTAACAGATTAAATTAATCTGACTAGACAAAACATGAAATATCTTGGATTCATGCAGTTATGGTGTACTCACACAAGGCAATTCGAACCACGAATCGCACTCGGGCCCTTGAAATAGGTGGCCGTTTGTAGTGTGAGTGCGAATCGCGCTCCGGCATGCTTTCGTCATCACAGACGCGCCCACACAGTACAGCGCACTTCATTGTTGTACATATGTGATCGGGTAATAACATACTTCTGTGCCTTTCTTTGGTTTCGTTTTGTTCACGCTGACACACAGCCCTAATATGCATAATAAGTGCATTGATGATGCAGCTCACTGTGTTCCAACTTCTTATGCTGCACACTGGACTCTGTGCTTATACAGGGCTTTTTTATTTCTCTATGTTTGTGCTGACACACTAATAAGCCTTATAATAAGGTGCATTGTTTATGCGACGCACTGCATTTCGCCTTATCGTGCTGTACAGCGGACTTCCTGCTTGCATTTAATGTGTTTTTTTTTTTTTTTTTTTTTTTTTTTTCTCTTTGTTCGCACTAACACACAGCCCTAATAAGCCTTATAATAAGTGTATTGATAATGCTGCACAGCGCGCACAAAACAAAAGCAAAGAACGTCATAAACGTATGTGATTACCCGATCATATGTACAACCATGAAGTGTGCTGCGTGAGCGAGCATGGTCATGACGAAAGCGCGCCTAAGCGCGTTTCTGTGTGAGGCTAGTGTGCGTGCGTGCCAGAACGCGTTTGTCCCCCTTCCCCATTCGCGCTCTGGCCCGGTTCAGGCAACCGTGCTCAGTGTGAGTGCACCCTTGAATTCAGTGAGCTTCATTGGCATGACTGGAACAGTGGATAGAATATTGCCATAGCATTAAAAAGACATTTTTATTTACAAATGACAGTATATTAATAATGGAAAAAGTACAGTATAATAGAAAATACTTGAGGAAAAAAATGAGTAAAAAATGTGTAGTATAATAGTCAGAATATTTGAAAATGTTAAATTTGAACAAGTTGTCTTATTGAGAAGGTGGGATAGGGCTGAGAGAGAGATAGAGTGAGAGTATGCATCACTTACTGTCCCTTTGATCAACTGTTGGTATTGCAGGGCTTTAAAATTGTAATATTCTGGATCACTGCTTTTTACATGTTGCCAATATTTGATATTTCCTTTTTTGGATTTTCAGTAGTAGAGGGAATCTGCCCAGCTCTGCTCTTTATGCATTATGTGTCATGTTTTTGTGAGTTATTTTGCAGAATTCATTGAGAGTAATTTTGGCTGGGTGTTTCCTGTTTATTAAAGTTTGACTGGTTTGTGAGAGGTCCCCACACCTCACTAACATAAGGAACAGTGGATCCTGATTTATGTAAATTAAGCCAAATTGGAACTGGTACTTGTATCGGAATTTGAAGTGTTATTGAGTAGAATGCTCTGTGTGCTTTCTCTGACACTTCATTTAATGCTGAATTGAAGTTTCCTTTAGAATTTATTTTTAGTTCTAAGTAATTATACTCTTTGCAGTTGTATATGGTGTGTTCTCCTAAGGTGAATGTTAGGGATGTCCCGATCTGATCGCAAAGATCGGAATCGGGCCGATCAAGGCATTTTTTAACTGATCGGTATCTGCTTACTGAACACGAACCTAAGCCCGATCCCTTGTTTTATGTCAGCGGTCATGTAGGTTTCGTAAACGGAAAGCACAATTTGTGGCAGGATCCGGCTATAATGTCTGCAGTGTGGAAATATTTTAATTTGGAAAACGAAACAAGTCCATCAGCCAAGTGTAATGTCTGCAATGCGAGCGTTTCACGAGGCGGTAGTAGCAGAGCTGCGTTCAATAATACCAATTTGATACGGCACCTAAAAAATAAACCCTCGGCCGAATACAGCGAGTTTATTCAGGCAACTCAGGCAAAGTCTACACCTAAGCAACAAACGCTAGCAGAAACTTTTAAAAGAAGAGAGAAATTTTCTCGAGACAGCGACATGGCCAAAAAGATTACAGAGAGGGTCATTGAATTCATCGCTTTGAATGACCAGCCTATCGCTGTGTTAGAAAATACAGGTTTTCGCCGTCCTTTATAGAGCTTTTGTAGCTGCGATATGCCCTACCATCGCGAAAGTACATTTCAGAAACGGCCCTGCCGGAGCTTTACAAAAAGGTTCACGACCACCTGCGAGGTCTTTTATCAGATGTGACTGCTATTGGCTTCACCACCGACATTTGGAGCTGTGATGTTTCTCTGATGTCATTATATAGCCTCACTGCACACTGGATTGACTCGGCTTTTGATTTAAACCGTGCGTTGTTGCATGCTCATCAGTTTCGCGGGTCTCATACAGCAGAGCACATAAAACAAGCTATGGAAGAGATGTTAAAAAATTAGGAAATAGACAAGCAACAGGTCCATGTTTTTAGCACGACAATGCAAGAAATATGAAAAAAGCAATGGATGATATGGGGGTAAAAAACGTAGGCTGAATCGTGCATACGCTTCAGCTGGTTGTACACGAGGGGCTGCTTCCTCAGCGCAGCATCACAGACACACTGGCTAACGCTAGGAAGATCATAGGTCATTTTAAGCATTCATTATTAGTACACAATTTTACTGTATCACTGCATTAAACAGAATTGTGATATTTGTATATTGTATAGTGTGTTGTGACTGCAAATGATAAGTTCAAAGTGGAACTGTGATTATCTTACTCATTTTGATTTTTAGTTTTACTACTGCAATGCTGCACTAAGTGGAATTTATACAAGAAGTTTGTTTACATTTATTTTGTAAAAATAAAAAAAACATTAAGCAATAACTTGGATGCAGGCAATTTTTTCTTAATGCATTGCAGAGCTACTCAGTTGTCAAACATATACTTTGGATTAATTTGAATAACTGTAATGTACTTGAAGTGTGCAGTGTGTGATTATGTAGTTCTTATATAGACAATATCTTGAAAATAGAAGTATCGGTTTGAGACTCGATATTGGAAGACACTCAAAATTAATGACTCGGATGGGGAACGGACAAAAAAACTTGATCCGGACATCCCTAGTGAATGTGTTTTTTTGAGATCTGTCTCTTTTCTGAAATATGGTCTTTTTCATGTTGACTGTCAGAGCCCAGGTACTGCTGCAGGAGGCCCAGGTTCTGTTGTAGACCCTGTGAATGGTGAGACCAGGAGCTGCTGAGTGCTCCAACATGGATGCCAATTCGATAACATTTAAATGTTAAATAGGGTTGGGTTAAGCAGTAGCCCTGTCTCACTCCACACTCCTGAGAGAAGAAGTTGGTCCTTGTATTGTCGATTTTAATGCCGCATTTGTCAAGTCAAGTCAAGTCAGATTTATTTATATAGCGCTTTTTACAATGGAGCATTGTCTCAAAGCAACTTTACAAGTTTAGATTATCTCCTAATAACTACGTCCAATCCCAAATTGAGCGAGCCTAGGGCGACAGTGGCAAGGAAAAACTCCCTAGTTCTAGGAAGAAACCTTGGGAGGACCAAGACTCAAAAAGGGACCCAACCTCCTTGGGCGGCGTAGATGATATAATCTAAGAGCGCAATAACTAAAGTCATGGAGTCAAAGTTCGAATAGAATGTGAAGTATGCCACATCGACATTAAGTGGGCCGGGGGATGATGATAAATCTAAAGAGCGAACTAAAGTCATGGAGTCAAAGTTCGAATAGAAATGTGAAGTATGCACATCGACATTAAGTGGCCCGGGTATGATGATAAAATCTAAGAGCGAAACTAAAGTCATGGAGTCATGGTCGAATAAAATGTGAATTATGCACAGTGGAGCTCCATCAGATGTACATCAGGTGTGTTGGGGCCGGAACTGCCGGAACACAGCTCGGAGAGAAAAACAGAAAATGTAATTAGTTATTGATTAAGAGCCACAGTGTCTATTAACAATCACTGATGCCATGTCAATCACTGATGCCAAGTGTAGCATGGAGACCCCGGCAGCATTAGCTATCGCAGCATAGCTAGAAAGCTAGAAAGAGGAGAACTGGAAGGAAACACAGCCAAGAGGGATCACATGAGCATTGGCAACCCCACGAGCGGGCAGAAGAACGACAGCAAACCAACGTCTCTGATCACCATAAGACTCTTTTATGACTATGAACCCCCAGCTCTGTCTGCCCTTATTCTAAGGCCCAAGGTTGCATGAGTCAAGATCACGAGGGGACCCAAGCCTAGTTTCAGCCAGACCCACCCACCCGACACTTTCCCTGGCAAGCGGAAAGGCAAGGCAGGCCAGACATGACTTCAGAACTTCCGGCCTCAGCAACCCAAATCCATGCAACCTGGTTCTAAATCTAGTCCAAAAGCCTGCGTAAATAAGTATGTCTTTAAGCCTAGACTTAAAACTTTGGAGGGTGTCTGATTTCTCGAGACTGAAAGTGGGAAGTTTATTCCATAGTTGGGGGGGCCATGTATGAGAAAGGCCTCCTCCCCCCCTGCGGTTGACTTTTTTTTTAATTCTAGGAACTAAAAAGAAGTCCTGCCACCCTGCGCGAAACGAAAGTAGACGAGTTGGATTGTAAAACTCTAAGAGTTCACTCAGATAATGTGGGGCCAGGCCATGTAGAGCTTTATAAGTTATAAGAAGTATTTTGTAATCAATGCGGAATTTGACTGGTAACCAGTGCAGTGATGATAGAACAGGAGTGATATGATCAAATTTTCTAGTTCGAGTTAGCACTCGGGCAGCTGCGTTTTGAACTAACTGAAGTTTATTTATAGATTTACTAGAGCATCCAGTAAGTAACATTACATTACAGTAATCCAACCTTGAGGTTATAAACGCATGAACAAGTTTTTCTGCATCATTAAAAGAGAGGATATTTCTAAGTTTAGCGATATTACGTAATTGAAAGAAAGCAATTCGAGTGATGCTGCTAATGTGCGCATCAAAGGAGAGATCTGAATCAAATGTGACCCCTAAGTTTTTTACAGACAGACTGAGCAATACTGAACAGCCATCTAGATTTAGGATATATGTAGCTAACCTGTCTCTCACTAGCCTTGGGTCCCACTAATAGCACCTCAGTTTTATCTGAGTTAAGTAAGAGAAAATTAAATAACATCCAATCTTTTATTTCCTTTACACTGTCCTCAATTTTGTTGATTGTAAGGCTGTCATTAGTTTTGGCTGATATGTACAGCTGTGTATCATCTGCATGGCAGTGGAAATTAATGCCATGTTTACGAATAACTGAGCCTAGTGGCAGCATGTACAGAGAGAATAAAAGCGGGCCAAGCACTGACCCCTGAGGCACGCCATACTTCACTTTTGAGAGCTTAGATCTTAGATTATTTATATGAACAAACTGGTACCGGTCAGTTAAGTAGGATTTAAACCAAGAAAGTGCTGATCCCTTATACCTACAGTATTTTCTAGTCTGTTTAGTAAAACATCATGATCTATAGTGTCAAATGCTGCACTTAAATCTAACAGAACAAGAAAAGAAACACATCCCTTATCTGAGGACATCAACTAGTCATTTAGTACCCTAATTAATGCTGTTTCAGTACTATGATGGGGCCTGAAGCCAGACTGAAATGTTTCATAAATTTCATTTTTTGGAGGTAACTACAGAGCTGCTGATAGACGGCTTTTTCTAAGATTTTGGACGGAAACGGTAGATTTGAAATTGGTCTATAATTAGATATCACACAAGGGTCAAGATTGGCTTTTTTAATCAGTGGTTTGATAATGGCAGACTTGGGCACATAACATTTGGGCACATAACCAAAGGTAAGGGATGAATTTAAAATAACAAACACTGGCTCTATAACACTAGGTATTACTTTGAGCAAACGTGTAGGAATTGGATCTAATAAACATGTTGATGACTTAGACGAGCTGATCAGTGCGGATAGTTCAGTATTAGCAATTGGGGTAAAAGATTCTAATCTTGATTTACAGCTCATTAAACAGATGTCTTCTCTAGTGCTGCATCTGGAAGGTTGCTGAATAGTATGGTGATGTGATGAGCATTGAGTTTTATGCCTAATGTTTTCTATCTTATCATTAAAGAAAGTCATGAAATCATTACTGTTAAAATTACACAGAATGGGAGAATCACTTTCTGTTGGGTTTTTTTGTTAATTTAGTGACTGTATTAAAGAGAAACCTTGTTTTTCTCTATGATTGAGGAGAAGTATGCAGCTTTAGCTTTAGTGCGGGCGCATGCTTATACTCTGCCATGCTGTCCCTCCAAGCAATCTTAAACACCTCCAATTTACTGTGTCTCCACTTGCGCTCTAGATGGCATGCTCTTTGCTTTATGGTTCGGCTGTGGTCATTATACCATGGTGCTAGCCTTTTTCTGTAATGCGTTTGACCCTAGCAGGGGCAATCGTGTCCAGGGTTGAGCGAAGCACACATTCTAATTGGTCATTTACACACCCAAGATGATTGATCTCCGTAGGTGTATTAAATTTCAAGTCTGGTAGGTTTTTAATAAACGCAGGTTGGGAGTGGGGGAGGGTGGGTGGGGGGAAAGGAAAGAGGGGAGATTTCATATACGACGCTGAACGGGACGGGGGAACCAAAAAAACGGAAGAGGATGGAGGACAGTAGGGGAACGGGGTGGGGAGTTACACACTTCAAGATGATTTATCATCTCCGAGGTGTATTAAATTTTGTAAGTCTGGTAGGTTTTTAATAAACGCCGCTGGAGTAGCAGTGTGATCGTGCGCTTGTGGTGATAAAACGAGCAGAAGGATTTTATTTATTTAGAGGCATAATCTCCCCATCCTAAAGATATCGTTATCTTAAAGTCTCGCTCACTATATGGGTTTTCTTTGTCCCCCCTCCCTTTCTCTCTCATCTTCTCCCCCCTCTTTTCCTCTCTCCAAAAAAATAACCGATGCGATCGACCTTCGTTCCTTCCGGCAACAGAAAAGAAACTCGTTGTGAGGAAAGTGACTACGTTTTATAGCAGGGGTCTTATAACTAAAATTCCCAACTTCAGGGGAAAACCCCTAATGACTCTTATCAATAAACAACTCCCTCGATTTTTCTTTTCTCTCTGATCTTTCGGTCTCCCACTCGGCCTACGCCTTTTTCAGCTTGATTTCAGATCCTGAGAGATCTGGCACCTCAAAGCAATTTTAAGTGGATCCTGCTCATTGTCAAAGTGAATATTGAAATCACCTACAATTAAAGCCTTATCTGTTGACAGTAGTAAGCAGGAAAGAAAGTTAGCAAATTCCTGAAGAAATTCTGAATAGGGAGCAGGAGGACGGTAAATTTGTGTACATGGCTTTTATGATGTCAGCACTGTCTAGAACTTTATAAAATAAACCTTGATGGCAAATGGAGTGAAATGCTTTTTGAAAATCTGCAAAACTAGTAAAGATTTGATTTTTCTTTTGGTTTACATGTAGGTCATGTGCGATGCGGTGGTTTGGTGTAAATCCAATTTGACTTTTACTCCGGACACTGTGTACTGTCTGCAATTAAATAAAAGTCACATTTGCTTTTTTGTTTTTGTGTTTTCCATTCTGTCTCAACTTTTGCTTATTTTATGTTGTATATTAGTGTTGTAGATAAAGCTCAGACCAATTTACAACACCACCAAACCTGTTGCTTTTTGAAAACTTTTGGTATAATTTGCAAAATGGTGGTTTAAGAAAATGGTGGTTGGATGGTACTTTTGTATTATAGTGTTGTTGAATATTGTAGCATATGTGATTGAAGCAGTTGTTGTTTGCAATGTCTGAATATAAGACAATTACTGAACCACTTGGCCTATGCTTACATGAAATATGCTAATAACAGTTTCTTCTCTCTGTACTGTTTGCTATTCCAGTATAAAAATTTTGTTTGTGGAGTATTGCTTTGCCAGTGAATTCCTCAGTGTTGACTGACAAAAACAAATATACTGTATTCAAATGGTCCTCATTTCATTGCTGGTTATGTAGGTCGTCTTAGTTTTCTATATATTTTTATTACAATTTTATTACAAAATTACAATTTTAGCTGATATTATAACCAATATTTATAATACATTTACATATGAATATTTCTTTGATTTTTCTTTTGGCTGTTATTCATTAATCAAAAATATCTGATGATGCTGACTGTATAGTTGCAGTTTTATTCTTTCATGGAGCTTCTGAGTCATAAGACTTCTTACACACTTATTTGTACTTGTTGCTGCCTGTACCAGTTCAAGACTTTAAAAAAAAGTTTCCTACCTTTTTCAAGGAAGGTTAAAAAATGGAATTAAACCATTTTTCCTGATTTAACTGTTTTGTTTATTATTATTTTATTGCAAAAATGATTTATTGTATTTGAAATGCAGAAAGGTTAAGTTATCGGTTTTTAACATCGGTATCGGCCACAATAATGTGCTAAAAATCGGTTATCGTATCGCCCCAAGAAATTCAATATCGGTGCATCCCTAATATACATATAGATATACATATATATAGCCATGGTTCCTTCCTACATGTAGTTAATGTGTAGATTATTTATTTCACAGGGCAGTGACTGGTGTGATGGCTGGGCTGTGTGACCCTAGCTTCAAAGATAAGCATAGGTTCAGACCCATTAAATCACTTCAAGACCCACATACATACACCAGCATACATACTTATGATCACTTCTTACTACATACATCTTAACATACGATACTTATATAGTAAACATAGTTGATAGCTTCATGCCAAGTCCAAAAAGTACCAAAGGGATTGCTGTCTCTCAATAGCACATTAGTCTTAACGGTTTGTCATGACTTGCTTGCATTATTATTACTGGTTTATTATTTGTCTGAGAAACATGATCTTGGCCATGAAGACTTGCAGCTCACAAGTGGAATTCTGATTCGCTACTTGGGTAGTTTGTCAGTATGTAATGCTGGGATTAACCTTGGGACAATAAACAATATTCTTGAACATTGTGATCATTTAAATCTATGGAGATATAATGCAAATGACTGAATAGTGCATTCTATCACATTCCAATGCCTAGTGATATATTTTTTAATAGACATGGCTGTATTCTTAAGAAATCTGCATTTAAGTGTAAGCCTGACAAACAGAATATCATCAGCTAATTAGCTACAAGTTTACTCAACTGAACTAAAATTGCTGTAGTCTGCAAAGCCTCTTGTTAGCAAAAACTATGAAGTTAGATGAAAACAGATGATATTGTTTGTGTGTGAACTGGCCTGTGTTGTTAAAAACGTTAAATTTCTCACATTTCACAAACTCACATTTACAGCATTTAGCCTTATCCAGAGCGACTTGCAGTTGATACAATCTTACAATCCAAGCAATTGTGGGTTAAGGGCCTTGCTCAAGGGCCCAACAGTGGCAGCTTGGCAGAGGTGGGATTTGAACCCTGAACCTTCTGGTCCATAGTCCAGTACCTTAACCACTAGGCCACCACAGTCCTAAAGACTTAAATGCCCAAGCTCCTTGCAGTCAAAAACAGACAAATGAAGGTGGACGAGATCACAAATTATTAACATGAAGACAGTAAAAGTCCAATACCTCTAAAAAACAAACACGGAAAAAAACTAAACACAAAGTCCGGATAATGCAGTCTCACAGAAACACACACAAAATACGACTGATAGCACATTTATTATTATTATTATTATTATTATCAATTTATTTATTTCTACTACTGTTACTATTACTAATTATGATTGCTGTTATAATTCTCTCTGATCTCCCACTGTGATATTTCTTTTTTTTAATAACTGAAGAAAACACAGAGATGAGTTATTTATGGTTATGTATTGCATATTTCAACGAATTGAAATCATCCTTCATGATGTAGTAGGAAATGGCAATAGTTATTTATTTTCATCTTCATGAATCCTTTTTATGTTGTGTAGTGTTTGTAAATGCTTGTGTTCTGCTTTGTGGAGGCACTTGTTGCTGAGCGCTTGTCAGTTGTTCTGAATATTTCTGAATGTCGGTTTTGACTACTTTTTGGTTAATTGCCCAGCGCTACTTTTAGTGATAGTGTTATTAGTTCGTGAGGCGGTAATCATTCGTCTAACCTTACATTATCGCCCAAGTGTCACGATACACACACGCAGGGTAGGAATCAAGTGCAGGTTTAATGAGAGTAATCCAAAGTCGTGGTCAAATACCAGAGCTATAGACACCCCCCCCCCCAAAACATGGCTCCCGCACCTGTTGCGCATTTGACTTTGACTTTTTTGACATTATTTAAAGCGCTTGGACTTCTTCGTCGGTGCGGAAGCATTGCTTTTGTTATGGTTGGTGTATTCCTTGCTATGTCTGTTTGCCGGTAGGATTACTCTGTTCTTTATGTTATGTTATGTGCTCTGTGTCCTGTATTCAGTGTTCCATGTCCTAGGTCTGTGCTATGCTATTTAGGAGCTTATCTCCTTATGGGTTTATTTGTATTTTGTTGTGTATCACCGGATAGCTTCCCGTAGCTTCCTTGGCCGGTGTTTATATTTGTATTTTTGTTTGTTAGCACCGGATAGCTTCCCTTAGCTTACTTAGCTGGTGATTATTATTTTATTTTGTTTATTTCTTTTGTTACCGGTAGCTTTCCTTAGCTTCCCTAGCCAGGCCTCATTATTTTACTTCTGTGACTCTCCGTAGCCTTCCTGTGGCTCTCTGTAAATAAATTCATTTTTTTGTTAGATCAGACCTGCTATTTCCTTAGTCCCCCCACGTAACAGGGTCTAGGGTTAGGGTTACAGGGCGATCTGGGTGTTCCCGATGGAAGGTGTCGATGAGGGAGGGGTCCAGAATGTCACCAGCAGGCACTCAGGATCTCTCCTCTGGGCCGTACCCTTCCCAATCCACCAGGTAGTACATACGACCGGTAGTCCAACAGAGACTTGACTGAGTATGCAGACGTGCCATCTACGTCCAGTGGTGGCGGAGGTTCCACTGAGTCAGGGGTAGGCTGTGAGGCGGAAATCACAGGCTTCAGCAGAGAAACATGAAAAGTGGGAGAGATGCGGTAAGACGCCGGCAACTGGAGGCGATAAGCCACGGGGTTAAAGTCTTAAAAGGACCAATGTATTTTGGACTGAGTTTCTTACTTGTTAGTCGTATCACCCCAAGAAATTCAATATCGGTGCATCCCTAATATATATATATATATATATATATATATATATATATATATATATATATATATATATATATATAATATATATATATATATATATATAGCACCATGGTTCCTTCCTACATGTAGTTAATGTGTAGATTATTCATTTCACAGGGCAGTGACTGGCAAGCCTTGGAGAACCGGTCCACAATTACTAGAATAGTGGTCATGAGCGCGGAAGGTCAGTTACGAAATCGATCCCCAGATGAGACCACGGGCATCTAAGGACAGGTAACGGTTCCAGTAATCCTGCTGGTAGTTGCCGAGACGCCTTGAATTGGGCGCATACCGAACAGGAGCTTACCACCATTTGCACATCTTTACTCAGGCCCTTCCACCAGTAACGGTTCTCCACCAATTCCTGGGTTCTTCTCATGCCGGAGTGATCTGAGCTGGGATTGCTGTGAATGTTGTTAATCAAGTCTTTACGTAAACTGGAAGGTACGAACTCACGATTTGGCAGGCAGTCTGCCGGTGGGGTTTCCCTGGTCTGTTCCTGCTGAATCTGGTCTGCGAGCTCCCAGTGGATAGGGCCTACCACGCAGTCCGGTGGTAAGATAGTAGAGGGGTTCTCCTCGAGTTTCGGCGCCTCCCAAAGACATGACAAAGTGTCCACTTTTCCATTCTTGGACCCTGGGCGGTATGACACAGAGAAATCAAAACGGGAGAAAAACATGCCCCACCTGGCTTGTCTGGAGTTGAGTCTCCTAGCGGCCCGCAGGTACTCCAAGTTTTTGTGATCCGTTAATACCAGGAACGGGAACTTGGCCCCCTCCAGCCAGTGTCGCCGTTCCTCGAACGCCAACTTCATGGCCAGCAATTCCCGGTCGCCAACGTCATAGTTGCATTCCACTGCACTGAGTTCGCGAGAAAAGAATGTGCAAGGATGTAGCTTAGGAGGTGACCCTACCCTCTGCGAAAGAACTGCTCCCACACCCGATGACGAGGCGTCCACCTCAAGAACGAAAGGAAGGTTTGGACTGGGGTGCACCAGGATGGGAGTTGTAGCGAACTTGCACTTAAGAGCTCGGAAGGTTGCTTCTGCCGGGGGAGGCCATACTAACTTTTTGCTACCGCTCTTTAGTAGCGAGGTAAGGGTGCCGTTCACTACTGACACCCCGGATGAAGCGCCGGTAGAAATTCGCAAAGCCGAGGGATTTTTGCAGTTCTTTAATAGTGGAGGGTTGGAGCCAGTCGAGCACTGCTTGTACCTTGCTATCATCCATACGAACCCCCCGACTGCTGATCTCATAGCCCAGAAATCTCACAGACTGTACATGAAAGTCACATTTCTCTAATTTAACAAAAAGTCTGTTCTCCAGCAGTTGTTGGAGCACACGTCGCACATGCTGTACATGTTGCTCTAATGTGGGGGAATAAATCAATATGTCGTCCAGATAAACAATCACCCACCGATCTATCATGTCCCTAAGCACTTCGTTAATAAATGCCTGGAAGACGGATGGGGCGTTAGCCAACCCAAAAGGTATGACCAGGTACTCATAATGTCCATGGGTGGTCACGAATGCTGTTTTCCACTCGTCTCCCTTGCGAATGAGGTTGTACACACTTCTCAGATCGAGTTTAGTGAAGACCGTAGCCCCCTTCAGCTGTTCGAGTGCCGCCGGGACTAAGGGAAGCGGGTACTTGTACTTAATAGTGATCGTGTTAAGTCCTCAATAATCGATACACGGTCGGAGACCCCGTCTTTCTTCTGGACAAAGAAGAAACTCGCCGCAGCAGGTGACGTGGAGGGACGAATGTACCCCTGCTTAAGAGCCTCTTCTACATACCTCTCCAGTGCCTCCGATTCTGTTCTCGAAAGTGGGTAGATCCTACTGCGTGGAGGAGTACTTCCTGGCAGCAGATTTATAGCACAGTCCCCTGGACGGTGAGGTGGTAATTCACTTGCCTTTTTTTCCAAAAACACCTCTGCCAGGTCCTTGTAACAGGTCGGAATCACCGGACAATTCTCTCCTCTTGAGTTCTCTAGTTGAGTAGACCTGATAGGGAGGGACAAACATGAGGTAAAGCACTGTTCTCCCCGCTTAGTTATCTCTTCCCGACTCCATAAGATGTTGGGTTGGTGTTTGACCAACCATGTATACCCAAAGATGATATCATGGTGGAGAGCAGAGATGACATAGCGAAATCCACTCCTCATGTAAAGTCCCGTGCAGAGAGAGAGTTCATGGGTGTGCTGGCATACCGTCTTCTCACCAAGTAAGCGACCATCTACGGCTCGTAGAGTCAGGGGTTGAAACAAAACCTGAATGGGAATGCGAAGGCGTCGGACCACATCCTGGTTGATAAATTTTCCCGCCGCTCCAGAGTCTATTAGGGCTGACAAAAGAGAGGAACCTAAACCCCAGCACAATTGAACCTGTACATGAACACATTTAGTATCAATGTCTGGCAAAATAGGATCACTCACCTCCTTATGCTCGGAGGTCACAGGTCGTAGGGGACAGGCCGCACACCAATGACCAGCTTCCCCGCAGTATAAGCAGAGACGTCTCTGTATACACCGACATCTCTCCTGAGGAGTGAGGTGCGTTCGTCCTAGCTCCATCGGTTCAGGTTCGTGTTCAATGGCGAATGGAGGAGCAGCTCTTGCACCAAGCGAGCGATCTCCTCCATCTTCTGCTCCTGTTTGTTGAGCCGGTCGGCCAAACCTGCTGATTCCATAGGTGTTGGGAGGTTTTCTGTAACGATACACACACACGCAGGGTAGGAATCAAGTGCAGGTTTAAAGAGAGTAATCCGAAGTCGTAGTCGATACACAGTCCAGGGTCAGATACCAGAGATACAAACAAATCGGGAAACTCAGCAAGAGGGTTAGGCAAACTCAGAGATCGATAAACAGAACAGACGTCAAGAACTATGTAAATCCAAAACAGTAGAAAACGCTCAGAATCTCAGGTGTTACGCTGACGAAACCTCGCAACGAGTGTTCGAACTTGCCGCGCTTAAGTAAGTCCCAAGATGGCTGTCTGCCGGAAGTGAGAGTATTAAAACTTTGGTGATAGCTCCCTTTGCTGTCGCGGCGCAGATTCACATGTCGTCGTGACACCAAGCCTAGATGGCATGTTACTATGTTGTTTACAGTTTATTGCACAAATCTGCACTCATGGCAAGGACACTAGAGTCAACAGGTATGGGAGGTGTCAGTTTTTAAATTACTTTTTGGTCATCTTGACACCCTTATTAAGTCAAGCGTCCCAATCCAGATGTTCTCAAAAGCTCCTCCTTCAGATTCGGATGTTTGTTCGTTGCCTGATGATTCACTTGAGCACACATGAATGCTTTTGACTTACAGTTGTAGAAGCTTGGGGTTCATGCAGGAAGGCTAGTTTGGGCATTTTAAATTGGACCGGAAAGCATAGATACTATTGTGAGAGTTGATTTCAATAGGACAATAAAATAAGACTAGCATTAATCTTTCATTCTTACAGTTTTTCTTAGTTGCTTTGGTGCACTTCTCAAATCATGAACATTTGCTCAACAGCAAGTGCATTTTTCAAAATCGTCTGTATAAATAGCATCACACAGTGGATTACCAGCAAAAACCTGTAACCTGCTCAAAATCCTTAGTTTATGTTCCAAAAGAAAGTATTCAAGTCAATGAAGATGTCAGTGCCATCAGAATGCCAAGTTCTTGTCTCATTGATTATGAACAAGATAGTCAAAATACTTAGCCATGTTGTCAGTGTATCAGTATAATCTGTAAAGTGTGCTGCAGGTCTTCTTTGTGGAACATCAATTTCAACAATGCAAAGTTACACATTACTGTATGTAGGAGATTGATTGCAAGATACAGGACTCACATTCATTAATTCAAGCCTGTTTTACAACACTCCATAGCACAAAGGAAAAAAATACAAAATCACAAATGAGACCATAGAACACTTTCCTTAAACAAAAATGTGCATTCATTTTAAAGTATATCTAAGAAGGCAAGGAGAGGCTGTGTTGTATGGCCCTATAATGGGAAGATGTTTAGCATAGTTAGTACAACAAGCTCTGAAATAACTGCAGACAGTGATGTTCCCTCCCTGTTTGCCTGGCATATCAACAGTAGCTTTATACTGGATGATATTTCAGCCATGGCTTCTGCCTTTTGTCAGGTCGAAGCCAGCCTTATCTAGGGGTATGAATTTGTGAGGTAGTTTACCTGCTTCCAGTTTCATTATATGCTATATTCGAGAAGATACCAAATGAGTTTTATGAATTACTTGTATTCATTCTGGGCAAGATACAGTTACTGTACAGGTCACACTTACTTGACTGTACATCACTATAAAAGTGCAGTGTCGTACTGTTTAATACTTAACACACACCCCTTCATCAGTGAAAGTCATCATTCACCTGAGTGCTAATCATTACTTCAGGAGACATTTACCAAAAAATGTCTAATAGAAACGGATAAAATATGCTTCTCTGGTTATGACAACTGGTTCAGCAATTTTGTAGTGACTTACGCAATGAAATAATGCCTAGATGTTTTTTGGGGGGAGAAGGACAATTCCACAGTGAACAAGTAACACATTTAGATTGGCATGACGAAAGTAACTGATAATGTAGGAAATGGAGGGCACCTGTTCAAAATCAGTTGCATGATGATGCAAAAGCATTGCTATTTGTTCAAAATAAACAAGAACTGGGTTTTTTGATGTGCACAGCTGACTAGCTAATGTGGAGCATAGACTAATCGTTTTGAGATACTCAATTCTTATCTGAGAAATGCACCAAAGTGACTGAGAAAAGCTGCAAAAAAAAAAAAAAAAGAAACCTCACACCGAATTTTGTTTTCTAGACATTTTCTATACATTTGATTCCATCTTTACTAAGCAGCTGTCTGCAGTATTAAAGGTGTAGTTATTTGTGTGGTGTATATGCTTCAGAAACCTTTTGGTGTGCTTACATAGTGTGTCGGTGGATTAACTGATGTTAAGGTAAACAGTAGCTATTTCATGTTACGTTGATCTGTCTGTCACATACACAGCACGTGTGTCATTGGATGTATGAATAGCTTATGATTTTGGTGTGTTATACCATGTATTGGACACATGTGGTGTAGTGATTTTATTCTCCTTCACACTGTTACTGATATTTCAAGAGAGGAAGAAAGCCAGAAAGGGGAATCGAGGAATAGAAAGTAAGAACAGCGCTGGGATGTAGGCCGGTGAGTGAAGGCAGAATGGGTGCCTGCCCATGACTCATCTACTGCTCAGTGTGTTTGTCAAGGAAACTGACTCATTCATTGCATGTGGGGATAGCTGAAGCTGGTTTTGCATGTTGAAAAGATCTCCATTATCATTGGCTGAGCACATCCTCCTTTTTCTCACCACCAATGCTGTGAGTGACACATTTGGATTTTCAGAGATAAGTGAAAGCCACTGGTAAGCCCCCCCCCTTAAATCTGGTCTCTTCCTCCATCTCCTCCCCATGCTGTGACATTTGCAGCTGTCAGTTTTGTTTTCCAGGGATGTGGAACATTATTTGGGTCTAGTATGTGCCAGTGTGTGGGTGATCATACCAGTGTGCCGTTTGTTGCAGGCAAAGGAAAGCAGGCTGCACTCAGCACCACGTACAAACAAGGACACAAGTTCATGGTTTGCTAAAGCATTTGAGGCTTGCAAGGTTTGCTAAAACATTTGAGGCTTCTGCATGAATTCCTGACCCTATCAGATGTTTACACAGAGCCACCATATAACCTCTAAAATGATTTAACCTTCTACACAGCATGGCACCTAAAAATACACCAAACTCATCCTACCCAACTGAGAAAGTCAAGCATTCAGTTAAGGCTTTTAGCAATTAACTTAATAATTAAGTTGCAATTAAGTTGATAAAGGAACATGCCAAAGAGAATGACAAATCCAAACTGATTCTGCTTATTCCAAACTGAGTACACAACTACTCACATTAGTTCTCAGTTCATACTAATTGCTACTTCACATTTACATATGAATAACTTTTTGGTGATTAATATCTGAAGTGTACAGGTACTCCACGATTTACGATGGAGATGTGTTCTGACAAATCCATCGTAAGTTGAGTGTATCATAAACCGAGCAGTTTAATATATACTGTATATATTCATAGCATAGCATACCTTAAACATGCTTAAAACACGACTGCGACCCCAGCACTCATGCAGAATGCAGGACAGTATTGTAGTGTGTAGAGGACCTTAAACATGCTTAAAACACTTACATTAAGCTACAGTTGGGCAAAATAATTAACAGAAAGCTTATTTTCTAATTAAATATTGAATATGTCATGTAATTTATTGAATAATGAATTGAAAGTGAAAAACAAAAACAGTTATTGCGCGACCATGGCTGTTCTATTATGTATTACTGGATTCCCATCGTAAAGTCAAAATATCGTAAGTAAAGTCGGGCCATCGTAAAACAGGCACTTCATCCCAGTGGAGTTCGAAATAGGTGCGTATATATAATTTGAGCATATAGTTAGGAAAACAATAATACAGTAGCCAAATTATGTGAGCTGGCGTGGCAAAAAAATGCTGCCAGAGTCAATGGCATGAGTAATAACTGCAAAAAAGTTTTATTCCGAGCGTTCCACTTATTTTACTTTACGTGTTTGTGCGTGAGTGTGCATGTTAATATTTACGTAGGTGCAACCCAACAAGCACAAAATGTAGCTACTTATCAGAAACTGAAGATGAAACACAAAATATAGTTCAAACAGGTAAGGTATAATATCATTACATGCAATCATGATGTTGTTTAGCCTACCCTACCTAATTAAATAATACTCAGTGGTAATGTCACATATGTAAGTAGCTAGTGAAATTTCCTAAGAGAGAAAAAAGTAAATTGTTCAGCCATTCCAACAGTATTTCATATTATCTATTTGAAAGCAACACCTACTTGCCTTTATACATACAAGTCTCCCAATTTGATCAATGTTGGATGTGTTCAAATTTGACCTCCATTATAGCCAATAGAAAAAGGCTGAGGGCCAAAAAAACAGGTGGGGCTCCACCACCACCTCTCACAGAGGCTGAAGACATGGCCCTCATTCAAAACACTGGGTGACCTGTTGCTGAAGGCATCCTTGGACGAAGCTCATCTGACCCAGCCCAGGACCCAGTGGCCTACATAAGAGGGTAGTCATTCAAATTAAGGATATAAACTTATGTACATTCATTGTTTTGCCACTGTGGGATCAGTGATGCCCACCCACCCATTATTAGATACAACTTGGCACACATATTTTCTTGTAGAAGTACAATTCTTTGTAATTGACTGCTGTTACCTTTCCAGATTCTTCATATTTCATGATGACTCAGAGTTACATATTTGAAAAACTGTGATTGCCACAGTTCTAGAAACAAACGTCCAATTAGGTACATTGTCTTGTTTAAATTAGTAATATTAGTAAAATTAGTTAAAGTTATAATTTAATTGTCTAGTCTTCTCCATTTTCTACCAGTTACTGTTGGTGTAATCTGGTGGAGCCATAACAGAGGTCCATGCAGGTGTAAGTACTTTCAATACTCCACAGAAAATTGTTCATTTGTATTGCAGGAAGGTAATGAGGAAACCTGGTCAGCTGCCACAGAGAGGGAAGATACAGAGAGGCCTACTGAGGTTTACACCTTGACAATCACATCTAATAGTTGATCATGAAGAGTGCTGCTGGAAATTACAATGGGGAAGAAGGTCCATCCACCTCCACAGCACAATGTACCTCAGTAAGATGTGGTTCAGAATTGGCCCATGACTTAGACCTAGCACTGTGATATTCAATGTCATTTTTTGTGTTCCTGTAGCTCCCCGTAAAGGTGTATTTTTAGAAACAAATTGAAAAATCGAATTTAGAAATGGATCACATAAGGCTGCAGATTTAAAAGACAATAATGGAAATACAACTGCTGGAACATCAGTTAAAGGTGGATGAGGTGCCTACAGGTTGATGATTTTACTTGTTTGAAGAACAAGATATTAACCTCTGTACTGCATTTGTACTTGCAGGAAATAAAGAATACTTCATAAAAAGACAGGCATATTGTTTTTATTTGACACTGGGGAGGCGATAGGCTAATCAGTAATGATGGTAGCAAATTGTGTCTCTCACTGCTCTTCCATCTCCTGCATCAGCGATATGGTCAGGATTTATATCAGGACTGGTCACTGGATGAGTGGGACATTGTCTGATCACCAGTCATTGAGATCCCCAATGGTCACCTCTACCCTGGCTCGTACTGCAGTCAGCCAAGTTATAACATTGCTGCGGGTCAGCCTCAGGATCAGCGCAAGGGGTCAGCAAATATGCAGGAGTACATTCTGTCTGTAATCATCAAACTCTCCTATGATAGATAATACAAGTATACAGTTGAAATTATCAGTGGCAAATTGATAATGATTTTGATCTACTGATTATGAGAGGATATGGTTATATGTACAGTATATATTCACCATGGGCAAATCCATCACTCACTGTACACTCATGAAAACTTTACAAGTCATGCACAGACCCAGGCCACTTTGCTTCCATGTTGCTGATGATGTGGGCTGTATCACATATGATCTTCACACTGCAGAACAGTAATTAACTGCAGTGGCTGTATTGTGATTTGTATTTCATTTGTAATGCAAAATTGCTATTATTTAGGCATACCTGCACTTTAATGTTGTGGGAAAAGTTCTCATTCACTTAATCTCCTTCATTTAGCAAAGAGTGCCATCTATGCAGCCAATCACACTTGGAAACCCTAAAATCATATTGATATTGAAATCATATTAACTGATTCAAGTCTCAAAGCTTCATACTAAATAAATTACTTGTTGCTTAGACTGATGCCTGAAATTCTGTGGGATTCTTCTTTGATCAGGTTTGTGGCTCTCTGACTTGGGAACAGCACAAAGGTTTATAGAAACCGTTTTGCAAGCGTCACATTTCTGATAGCCCGACAGACAGCTGCTTTAGAAATACGCTCAGCATCACTGATTTTGTATCGAAACTCCCCTTGGCAAAAACCTGGAGTGTAACACAAATAATTTGCTCCAAAATCAGGGCATGTCCACGGAGTGTCATATGAGCGATTGAGAGCGGAGAAGATTGTTAATAGAAATGATCGACTGTGCTGAGAAACGGTAAGGCACACACAGATAATCACCAGGGAATGATGAAACATTAAAGCAGGGTCTGATCAGCCTCTCCCGACGGAGATTTCTCTGTAGTATTTGTGCTGCGATGTGAGAAACTCAGGGTTAGTTGAAGTAAACCTGCTAGCATGCAGGTTAGCTTCACGGAGTATGTTGCCGGAGTAACTGACTCCAAGTAACGCTGAACTTGCTTTGTGAAACTGAAAACCTAGAGTTTCCGTAAACTCTGCGTCAACTAACTCTAAGTTTTCACTAAACCTGCTTTCTGAAATACCCCCCTGTTGCCCCTAGACGTGTGTATTTGTGATGCCATGTGATGGACTGATTTCACCTTGTTCTGGGATACATTCTAGGTCTTCTAGCACCTTGACAAGGATTAATCAGTTGTTGAAGATGAACATGTGAATGAATCTTGGAAAAACTCTACACAATGACTTTAACTGATTTTCTCTTGATGAACTGAAGAGAGCTCCATTATGCTTGGCTGAGCACATCATCCATTTAATCACCACCAATGCTGTGAGTCACACATTTGGATGTTCAGAGATGAGTGAAAGCAGCCGTTAAGCCCAGTTGCATCTGGTTTTTCCAGATTGTTTAGTGATTGTCTGTTTTTTTTTTTTTTTTCTTTCCCTGTTAAATCTGGTCTCTTCCTCCATCTCCTCCCCATGCTGTGACATTTGCCGCTGGGCAACAGGAACTCTACTGGCATGTTTTAAATAATTGGAAGACACCCAGAGAATGTGCACAAGTAAGGATTGAACTTGGAACCTGCCTTGTTGAAGTTGTGGGCAAATAAATTGCTGCTGCACAAGAACAAATGGAGCAAGAGACTGTGTGCTTTTTTGTGGTATAAGACTATTCTCAAATGTTTGGTTTGTACATACATGGCCAGGGCATTACAAAATTTGTCCACTATTTGGTGCAAAATATCTTTATAACATAACTACAAGGAGGAAAATCTCTGGTTCCTACTGACTGTTTACCAGCCCTCTGCTGTAGAAAACACACAGTGCGTTTTTGTGGTGCTTATTGTAAGTTTTATCCTGAAACTGCTTGTCTAGGCGTAGTCTGCTCAATGGGGACGAGCCTGGCTATACAGTCAATTTGTATTGTCCGTGTTCCAGTCGGAAAGAACCACTCATGGTCTGAGAGTTTATTCCTCACTGTAAATATTTAGGAACGTATCTGTACTGTCTGTAGGTTAGCATTCAGCAGTAAACTTTTATCTAAGAATCTGGGTCAGTGGCTCAGTGGGTGGCACTGTTGCCTCACAGCAAGAAGGTCTTAGGTTTAATCCCAGTGTGGAATGGCCTGCACCCTTTCACTGTGGAGTCTGCATGTCCTCCCTGTGTCCATGTGAGTTTACTCCAGGTACTCCAGTTTTCCCCCACAGTCCAAAGACATCCATTCGGTTTATACTAAAATTAACCTGACTTGTGTGTGTGTGTGTGTGTGTGTGTGTGTGTGTGTGTGTGTGTGTGTGTGCGTGCGTGCGTGCGCGTGCGCATGTGCATGTGTTAAAGAGAACGCAGTTAAACAAATGAGACACAAAATTATGCTTGGTCATTTATTTATTGACGAAAATGATCCAATTTTATATATTAGTGTGTGGCAAAAGTATGTGAATCTCTAGGATTAGCAGTTAATTTGAAGGTGAAATTAGTCAGGTGTTTTAAATCAATGTTGGTTTCAATCTCCAAAGAGTTTGGACTCCTCCAATCCACAGTCAGACAGATTGTGTACAAATGGAGGAAATTCAAGACCATTGTTACCCTCCCCAGGAGTGGTCGACCAACAAAGATCACTCCAAAAGCAAGGCATGTAATAGTTGGCAACGTCACAAAGGACCCCAGAGTAACTTCTAAGCAACTGAAGGCCTCTCTCACATTGGCTAATGTTAATGCTCATCAGTCCAAATTCAGAAGAACACTGAACAACAATGTGTTCATGGCATGATTGCAAGGAGAAAGCCACTGCTGTCCAAAAAGAACATTGCTGCTCGTCTGCAGTTTGCTAAAGATCATGTGGACAAACCAGAAGGCTCTTGGAAGAATGTTTTGTGGATGGATGAGACCAAAATGGAACATTGTTATGTTTTGGAGAAATTAAAACACTGCATTCCAGCATAATAACCTTTTCCCATCTGTGAAACGTGGTGGTGGTAGTATCATGGTTTGGGATTGTTTTGCTGCATCTGGGCCAGGACGGCTTGCCATCATTGATGGAACAAGGAATTCTGAATTATATTAGAGAATTGTAAAGGAAAATGTCAGGACATCTGTCCATGAATTGACTCTCAAGAGAAGGTGGGTCATGCAGCAAGACCCATAAGTGTAATAACCCTAAGCACACAAGTCATTTTACCAAAGAATGATTGAAGAAGAATAAAGTTAATGATTTGGAATCTCCTGACCTTAATCCAATTGAAATGTTGTGGAAGGACCTGAAGCGAGCCGTTAATGTGAGGAAACCCACCAATATCCCAGAGTTGAAGCTGTTCTGTATGGAGGAATTGCTAAAATTCCTCCAAGCTGGTGTGCAGGACTGACCAACAGTTATTGGAAACATATAGTTGCAGTTATTGCTGCACGGGGGGGTCACACCAGATACTGAAACCAAAGGTTCCCAAAAAAAAAGAAAAAGTATTTAGTCAGCCACTGACTGTGTAAGTTCTCCTACTGAGAAAGATGAGAGAGGTCTGTAATATTCATCATAGGTACACTTCAACTATGAGAGACAAAATGAGCAAAAGAAATCCAGGAAATCACATTGTAGGATTTTTAAAGAATTTAGTTGTAAATCATGGTGGAAAATAGGGCTGCAACAACGAATCGGTAGAATCGATAATAATCGATTATTGAAAGTGTGAGCAACGAATTTCATTATCGATTCGTTGTGTCGCATGATTTATGTGTCCTTCTCCTTGTCATATCCGCTTACGTTACTTGCGGCACTTCGTCAACACTGGAAAAAAAATATGAGCGAGTTTAACGGAGCGAAGCGGAATCTTCAAAATAAGTTCGCATTAAGAATGAAATTAATTCTACAAATGAAACATGACCGAAGCAGAGAAGAAGGTTTGGCTTAAGTCCTCAAAAGTGTAGGAGCACTTCACGCTTCACACAACTAAAACATGTGTAACATGCAAGCTTTGCAAAAGTGATTTGACCTGGCACGGGAGCACCACGGTGATGATACACCCCTCGAAACAGAAACACGTTGGAGTCACCGATGAGGATGAAGGGAGCTCAACAACAACGCAAGTCACCACAGTATCCCGAGTTTGTTCCCTTTTGAAGTGAGGAAACGTAACGACGCACTCGCACTATGCAAATGGGCATAGCACGGTTGATGCTGTTTTTTGCTTGTTAGCTGGATAATGACAGTGATGGAATTAACAGAGACAGATATCTTATATTGGCCAGGCTAGCCAAGTCATATTTATGCATTCCTGGTACTTAAACACTGGCTGAGCGTTTATGTTCTGCGGCAGGAAATATAGTCTCTAAAAAGAGAGCCAGCTTTAGCCAGGAGTATGTTGACATGCTAACATTTTTGCATTACAATGCAAAGTTCCTAAAGAAAGCGAATGAATTAGTTTGTATATAGTGTTTGCATCAGAGATGCACTTTTTCTTTTTCATTTAATTTTTCTTTATTAAATTTTTCTTTATTATTTAATTTGTGTTAGTTATTAATAAATTTAATTTATTATTATTCAGTTATTGTAAGCACTTATTTGCTCTGTTATTCAGTATTATATTTTTGAATAAAGGAAATGTTTTTTTTTTTTTTTATAATTGACCGATTAATTGATTATTAAAATGATCGTTAGTTGCAGCCCTAGTGGAAAATAAGTATTTGGTCAATAACAAAAGTTCAACTCAATACTTTGTAACATAACCTTTGTTGGCAATGACAGAGGTCAAACATTTCCTGCAAGTCTTCACCAAGTTTGCACACACTGTAGCTTGTGTTTTGGCCCATTCCTCCATGCAGATCTCCTCTACAGCAGTGATGTTTTGGGACTGTCGCTGGACAACACGGACTTTCAACTCCCTCCACAAATTTTCTATGAGGTTGAGGTCTGGAGACTGGCTAAGCCACTCCAGGACCTGGAAATGCTTTTTTTATGAAGCCACTTCTTCGTTGCCTGAGCGGTGTTATTGGGATCATTGTCATGATGGAAGACCCAGCCATGTTCCATCTTCAATGCTTTCACTGATGGAAGGAGGTTTTGGCTTAAAATCTCACGATGCATGGCCCCGTTCATTCTTCCCTTAACAAGGATCAGTCGTCCTGTCCCCTTTACAGAAAAATAGCCACAAAGCATGTTTCCACCCCCATGCTTCATAGTAGGTATGGTGTTCTTGGGATGCAATTCGGCATTCTTCTTCCTCCAAACATGACGAGTTGAGTGTATTTTGGTTTCATCTGACCACATGATATTCTCTCAATTCTCTTCCGGATCATCCATATGCTCTCTGGCAAACTTCCGATGGGCCTGGACATGTACTGGCTTAAGCAGGTTGACACGCCTGGCACTGCAGGATCTGAGTCCATCTCGGCGTAGTGTGTTACTGATGGTAGCCTTTGTTACCTTGGTCCCAGCTCTCTGCAGGTCATTCATCAGGTCCCTCCATGTACCGTATTTTTCGCACCATAAGGCGCACTTAAAATCCTTTAATTTTCTCAAAAATTGACAGTGCGCCTTAAAATGCGGTGTGCCTAATGTATGAATTAATTCTGGTTGAGCTTTCTGACCTAGAACCGATTGTAGATGGTACACGGTGCTCATAAATCTGTCGAAATGTTTTAATGGAATGAAACGGCCTTGGTAACTTACGAAGCTTACGGCCACCGTAGTCATCAGCATAGCGGAGTAATGCGATCTGTGCTTCAACATTACGGTGTGTGCATTCATTCATTTATTTTCGAAGCGGATTTCAAACTCAACGCTATCAGTCAACATGTACAACATGGAAATAGAGCAGCTGCGAGAGAATTCAACGTTAACGAATTAATGATACGGAAGTGGAGGAAGCAAGAAGACGCCCTGCGCCAGGTAAAGAAGACCAAGCTGAGGGCGCCTCAGAGTACACATCTCACCATCTTACAACGGAGCAATCGCAGCCCTTCCCCAATCCTGTGTGAATGGCACACGTGGCCATTGTCGTTAATGGCTATCTCAATCTGCATATTAAACTGATCACCGGTCCCACTGTTATGCAATGGTGCTGGTACCAGTTGTTATGCAAGGTACTGTATATAAGATTGGGGAAGTTTTCCAACTGCTGAGACTGAAGAAGTCACTTAGATGAGTGACGAAACGTTTCTCCGACAAAATCTATGTCCAGATGAACAGATTCAACTTCTGGGATTTTCATACCTGGATTATTGAGCATGCATCAAGACGTTTTGACTCAATTTGGCAAAGATTGCCTTAAACTCGTACGAGAGTACGAACAAACGGCTTGTAAGATGGCTGATTACAGGAACCACCTGAGATTCAACCTCAGATGCAGAGAGAATGGGATCACTCCTAAGAGTTTGAAAATGAAATCTTCAGTAAAGGGCCACCGGGCTAACAAGATCCTCCAGAAGGCACAGAACCAGCTGCTGAATGAACGAGTGAGGCAAACCAACTTTACCATTGATGGTTTGAAAGTCAGAGAGGAACACATCCGACAGAGACTTACATCATGTCTAGATGAGACCACCCTTCGACGTATGATCAACTTCACAGAAAATGCTCGGTTAGCACAACATGAAAAGTCGAAAGCTAGGCAGCAGAAGTTCGATCTTCTTGCTGCACGCCAGAGACACCGGTGGACAGATGACACTCTCAAAGGCTGGAAGAGAGACTGAGGACAGACACAACCTGTGGATGTGGACAAGTGGGTGAAGACCTTGTCTGACAGACAACTCACCCAGGCGGAGAAAGACATCTTGGCTAAGGGGCTGAATTTTGCTGTGACACCGAGGCATATATCACTAGTGGAACTGATTACAGCCACGGAAACAGCAATCCGCAACAACAACATCGCGGACATGGAAGCAGAACAACTGCGAATGAAAGTTTCAGCCTGCCTTAGCAATGCTAAGCCACCGCCGTCCAACATCAGCAGAGAGGAAAGGAATGTACTCACGACTCTCAGTAAGGATAATGACATCATCATCCTTCCAGCGGACAAAGGTAGGTGCACTGTTTTATTAAACCAGACAGACTATCATGAGAAAGTTATGACTCTCCTTAGAGACACTAACACTTATGAGCCCCTGAAACGAGATCCTGGTAGTGGGTACAAGAAGAAGGTGATAGATTGTCTGAAGTTTTTAGAACAGGACAATGCTATTGACCGGCCTCTGTACCACAGATTATTACCCAGGGGAGGCTACACCTAGTCTGTATGGTTTACCTAAGATACATCAACAGGATGTGCCATTGCGGCCCATTGTGTGTATGATCAACTCAGTGACCTACAACATCGCCAAGTTTCTGGCATCGATCCACAACCCGTTGGTAGGCAGCACGGATCATCACATCCAGAACACCATGAATTTCGTGGATAAGGTGAGGGACGTCATTATGGAGACTGATGAAACAATGGTCTCGTTTGATGTCACATCTCTCTTCACGTGCGTTCCAGTTGCTGAGGCAGTAGAGGTAGTCCGAATGAAACTACAGGATGACCTGACTCTCAGCAATAGGACCACCCTTAACTCGGACCAGGTGTGTTTGCTTCTGGAGCTGTGTCTTCAATCCACCTATTTCACATACAGAGAGCAGTACTATAGGCAGAAACATGGGTGCGCCATGCACTCCCCAGTTTCACCTATTGTGGCCAACCTGTATATGGAAGAAGTCGAAAATAAGGCACTAAGATCCTATTCAGGAACACCACCCAGCCATTGGTTCAGATATGTGGATGACACCTGGGTTAAAATGAAATCTCAGGAAGTGCCACATTTCACCGACCACATCAACTCAGTGGACAAACACATTAAGTTCACCAGGTTAGCCTTCTTGGATTGTGAGGTTGTGATTGGAGATGGGGGGCGACTGAAAGTAGATGTTTACCGTAAGCCAACACATACGGATCAGTACTTAAGGTTTGACTCTCATCATCTACTTGAGCACAAACTAGGAGTCATCAGGACACTGTACCACCGAGCAGACAGCGTCCCCACTGACACAGCGGCCAAGGATGCAGAGAAATCTAACATTAAGCAAATGTGGTTATCCAAACTGGGCCTTTGTCAAAGCCGGTAAGACGCCCAAACAGTGCTCCAGCAGATCGACGAGAGGAGAACAACAACCGCAGTCTAAGCGTAAACCAGTGGTGATTCCATATGTGGCAGGAACATCTGAACAATTGAGACACATCTTTGCCAAACACTGCGTATCAGTGGCTTTCAAACCCCAAAACACGCTATGCCAGAAACTGATCCAAGCCAAGGATCGGGTCCCCAGCACAAACAGAGTAATGTAGTGTACGCTGTTAAGTGCCGGGAGGATTGCCAGGAATTGTACATCGGGGAAACCAAACAGCCACTGGCGAAACGGATGGCACAACATAGAAGAGCTACCTCATCAGGTCAGGACTCTGCGGTTTACACCCACCTACAGGCCAGTGGCCACTCTTTCAAGGATGAAGACGTGCAGATCCTTCATAGGGAGGAACGATGGTTTGAACGCAGAGTAAAAGAAGCCATTTTTGTAAAAAGTGAATGTCCATCCCTGAACCGAGGAGGGGGCCTCAGAGTACACCTCTCACAATCTTACAATGGAGCCATCGCAGCCCTTCCCCAATCCTGTGTGAAGGAAGGGCCACCATTGTCGTTAATGGCTATGTCAATCTGCATATTAAACTGATCACCGATCCCATTGTTATGCAATGGTGCTGGTACCAGTCGTTATGCAAAGGTGCTGTATATAAGATTGGGGAAGTTTTCAACTGCTGAGACTGAAGAAGTCACTTAGATGAGTGACGAAACGTTTCTTCGACAAAATGTATGTCCAGATGAACAGATTCAACTTCTGGGATTTTCTTACCTGGATTATTGAGCATGCATCAAGACGAAGACCAAACTGAGTTTCCGAGGGAACTTAAGAGTTTTGTTTCATTTAATGCGCCTTATAACCCGGTGGGCTTTATGTATGAAAATAGATCCGTTAGCAGTCGATCACTGATATTGCGCCTTATTACCCGGTGCGCTTTATAGCCCGAAAAATACGGTAGTTCAGTGATGTTTGCTCACCGTTCTTATGATCATTTTGACCCCACGGGATGTGATCTTGCGTGGTGCCCCAGATCGAGGGAGATTATCAATGGTCTTGTATGTCTTCCATTTTCTTACAATTGCTCCCATAGTTGATTTATTCACAGCAACCTGCTTGCCTATTCTAGATTCACTCTTCCCAGCCTGGTGCAGGTCTACAATTTTCTTCCTGGTGTCCTTCGACAGCTCTTTGGTCTTGGCCATGGGTTGAGTTTGGAGTCTGACTGTTTGAGGCTGTGGACAGGACTCTTTTATACAGTTAACGAGGTCAAACAAGTGCCATTAATACAGGTAATGAGTGGAGGACAGAAGAGCTTCTTAAAGAAGAAGTTACAGGTCTATGAGAGCCAGAAATCTTGCTTCTTTGTGGGTGACAAAATATTTTTCACCATGATTTACAATTAAATTCTTTAAAAAATCCTACAATGTGATTTCTTGGATTTTTTTTTTTTCATTTTGTCTCTCATAGATGAAGTGTACCTATAATAAAAATTACAGACCTCTCTCATCGGAGAGGTCGGAGAACTTGCACAAACAGTTGCTGACTAAATACTTTTTTGCCCATATCTGGCTTACTAAATACTTTTTTGTGTGTATGTATAATATATATATATACATATACATGCACACACAGTTGCAATCAGAAATATTCAACCCCCTCAACTCCAAAGACATAGAGATGTGGATGAAAGATAATGACAATAAGTGGAGTCCGGCCATGAAGTCCTTTGTTTATTCAGTGCATGTCTCAGGGTGTACTCACACTAGGCAATTCGAACCGCGCCCGAGCGCGTTTGGTACCCGAGCCGTTTCGTTTGGCTAGTGTGAGTGCTCCCAATCGCGCCGGCACGCTTTCGTCATCACATTCACGCCCACACAGCACAGCACACTTCACTGTTGTACATATGTGATCGAGTAAGACTGTATGATTATACTTATACATGGCTTTTTTATTTCTTTTTGTTCGTGCTGACACACAGCCCTAATACGCCTTATAATAAGGTGCATTGATTATGCGACGCGCTGTATTTCGGCTTATTATGCTGCACAACGGACTTCCTGCTTGTATTTAATATGTGTGACTTCTTTGTTTCTCTTTGTTCACGCTAACACACAGCCCTAATAAGCTTTATAATAAGTGTATTGATAATGCAGCTCAGTGTTCCGGCTTCTCATGCTGCACAGTGGACTCTCTGCTTAGACTTATACATGGCTTTTATATTTGTCTTTGTTGCCGCTGACACACAGCCCTAATACGCCTTATAATAAGTGTATTGATAATGCAGCACACTGTGTTCCGGCTTATCATGCTGCACACCTAGGGTTGCCAACTTCTTCAACCCCAATCAGGGACACTAAATTTATAATGTACAATTTATTAATTTATAATTAATTTTAGGCATTTTCAGAAAATGAATTGTGAAAGCTTTCACAAATCTGAAAATGCCTAAAAGTCATAAATATTATATAAACAAATGTGTTTTATACAAAATTATATCTGTGAAAGCTTTCACAAATCTGAAAATGCCTAAAAGTAATAAATATTATATAAATAAATGCTTTTATACTAAGTTTTATCTGTGAACGCTTTCATAACTCAGATTATTCCTAAAAATAATAAATAACATCATAATAAATATTTATTAGACAAAATTATATCTGTGAAAGCTTTCACAAATCAGAAAATGCCTACACATAATACACAGTATGTAAATAACTGCCTATTAAACAAAATTATATCTGTGATAGTTTTCAGAACTGATGGAGGTTAACTTTAACCTGTGTTGATTCCATATATGATCAGTTTTTGAAGTTATATGGCCTGCTTGGATGGTTTTTTGGCGAGTTAAATTAAAGGCTTAATTATTTCGTGTGTTACCATTTTCCATCCTCACGGTTTATACGAGCCACGTACAGACAGAATTAAGACTGTGAAAGGTTTCACAAATCAGCCTGGTCACTTTACTGCAGGTGTCAGTAATCTAAGTGGTTACCTTTAGAAGTTATAAGCTTTTGAAAATAAAGCCCTAAAATTTAATGCCGAATGATTTTACTTTAGATGATGACATCATCTGAATTCACAAATCAGGACGAGCCAAATGTAGAATTAATCACAGTTTAAAGTGACTTCATCACAGAATGCAAGACGAAAAAAACTCCGAATCGCTAACTGCGATTGGTCTTTTGGCTTCCCACTCTTTTTTATAGTTGCAAAGTCTTTTTTTCTTTACAGGTTCACTGCTCATTTTGACAGCATAAGGCTCCGCTCACAACACACACACTGGTCTGTCACTAATGTAGCTACTACACCCGTGAGTTTGTATCAGTTTTGGCGCGTTATTGGGCATTGAGGCTGTGATTGGAATACGGGACTGGAGCTGTCCCAGTGACAAATCAAAATTGCCCATAAATCGTGATGTACTGGACAATACAGGACGATTGGCACCCCTATTTACACCGGACTCTCTGCTTGTACATATACATGGCTTTTTTATTTCTCTTTGTTGGTGCTGACACACAGCCCTAATAATCCTTCTAATAAATGTACTGATGATGTGACGCACTTCTTTTCGGCATCTTGTGCTTACGGAGGCAGCTGCACAGTGTGCACAAAACGAAAGCAAAGAACGGCATAAACGTATGTGATTACCTGATCACACGTACAAACATGAAGTTTGCGCACCGGAGCGCGTTTGTCTCCCCTCCCCATTCGCGCTCTGGCCCGGTTCAAGGCAACCGTGCTCAGTGTGAGTGCACCCTTATAGTTGCTACAGAAGCACTTGTTCCAGCCTTCCTCAGGTCTTCCTGTAGGTGTCTTGCAGTCACATGTTTTTTTTTTTCTTAGTTGTCCTGAATAGTTGCTAAGACCAGGCAGGTTTGCTCTAGTTAATCTATAAATAAACTTCAATTAGTTCAGAATGCAGCCACCCGAGTGCTAACTCGAACTACAAAATTTGATCGTATCACTCCTGTTCTATCATCACTGCACTGGTTACTGTAACAATGATGCAAGCCTTCAGCTTGCATCCATTCGGTTTTGCTCCCCCTGCCTTCTGCTTCCCACCCAGCAGGTGGGGCTGTTGCCACCTGCTGGTCTGTCAGCTATATAAACCTCGTTTCCTGTTCACTTCCTGGTCTGGCTTTGTTGCACATTGGTGTTGTCTTTGGCTCCCATCCGATTACTCCTGATTCTCTGTGCTGGTTTGTCTCTCTTCTGTGTCTTGTCTCTTTGTATCTTAGTCCTGATTGCTCGGTGTTCTATGTATGTCTTGAATGTCTTAGAGTTAAGCTGTGTTCTTTGTTTAAGCTGTGTTCTATGTTTAGTGTTAGCTTCTTTGTTTGTTAGCTTCGTGTAATCTTAGATTGTCTCTGTGTGTTTGCTGTGTTTGTCACATGTTTAGCTTATGGTCCTGTTAGCTTGTTAGCTTGTCCTTTGTGTTTGTCACATGTTTAGCTTATGGTTTTGTTAGCTTGTTAGCTTGTCCTTTGTGTTTGTTGCATGTTCATTGTTTGTATTAGAGTTCGCCTTGTTAGCTGTCTGTTTGAGCATTAGCCCTGTAGTGTGTTACGTGTGTTAGATGTTAGCTGTCTTCTGTATTACTCCTCTGTCATTGTTTAGTTCTATGTGGTTTGTTTATGTATTGCACTATGTCACTTGTAAATAAACCTGTCACTCTTGCACATACGTCCGTTTCCCGTGTCCTCCCTTGCCCGCATCGTGACAGTTACCAGTTAAATTCCGCATTGATTTCAAAATACTTCTTATAACTTATAAAGCTCTACATGGCCTGGCCCCACATTATCTGAGTGAACTCATAGAGTTTTACAATCCAACTCGTTTACTTCGTTCGCAGGGTGCAGGACTTCTTTTAGTTCCTAGAATTAAAAAGTCACAGCAGGGGAAAAGGCTTTCTCATACATGGCCCCCCAACTATGGAATAAACTTCCCACTTTCGTTTGAGACTCAGACACTCTCCAAATTTTTAAGTCTAGGCTAAAGACATACTTATTTATGCAGGATTTTGACTAGATTTAGACCGGGATGCATGGCTTGGGCCACTGGGGCCGGAGTCTGGAGTCATGTCTGGCCTGCCTGCCTTGTCTGTTAGCCGGGAGTGTCGAGTGGGCGGTCTGACTGAACTGTACTTCGGTCCTCTTAATCTTGACTCATGCATCCTTGCCTTAGACTAAGGGCAGAGCTGGGGGTTCATAGTCAAAGAGTCTTATGGTGATCAGAGACGTTGGGTTGCTCTGTCTTCTGCCTCCCGTGGGGATGCCGATGCCTCATGTGATCCCTCTTGGCTGTGTTACCTGCCAGTTCTCCTCTTTCTAGCTATGCTGCTATAGCTAATGCTGCCGGGGTCTCATGCTACACATGGCATCAGTGATTGTTAATATACACTGTGCTCTTAATCAATAACTAATTACATTTTCTGTTTTCTCTCCGAGCTGTGTTCCTGTAGCAGTTCCAGCCCCACACATGATGTACATCCGCTGCAGCTTCACTCAACCTGCTTCCGTCATAAGCTCCAGCCCCACCATACCTAGGCCACTTAATGCCAATGTGCATATTTCACATATTATTTGAACTATGACTCCATGACTTTAATTTCGTTCTTAGATTTATCATCTACGCCGCCCAAGGAGGTTGGGTCCCTTTTTGAGTCTTGGTCCTCCCAAAGTTTCTTCCTGATAACACTTAGGGAGTTTTTCCTTGCCACTGTCGCCCTAGGCTTGCTCAATTTGGGATTGGACGTAGATATTAGGAGATAATTTAAACTTGTAAAGTTGCTTTGAGACAATGCTCTATTGTAAAAAGCGCTATATAAATAGATCTGACTTGACTTGACTTTGCAGCTTTTTTATAAACTTCCTTATAATGCTCCCAATGGTGTCTCTTGGGATGTTATATTTTTTGGAAATCTTCATTTACCCAAGGCCCTGTAGGTGCAATGAAATAATCTCCTCTCTCAACTTTTGTGGAAGCTCCTTTGTCTTTGCCATGATTGCAACTCGCCTTGAATTTTTTCATGGGTAAGGTTTATATATGTATCACAGCTGGATCATTATAGAGTTCTTAAATGCTTAATTATGTTTCAACTTCACTTTAATCCAAAGCTGCCAGAAAGCTTTAGAAACAACAAGGGGTTGAATAATTGTGACATGGCTGACACAAATACTACATCATGCATTTTCTGTTCTGAATTCATGTATCACTGAACTCATAAAGAAGTCACCCAAAGCAAAGCATAATCTTGCTATATCATACTTTAGATCTAATGTTAACATTTAATATCAATATAGATAACCTTGATGTTTTCCCAAAAAGTGATTCAATTTCAGATCACTATCTTTTAGTATTTGAACTATCTGTAATAAATAAAATCCTTCTGCCTCGTTATCACACCAAGCGCACTATCACATCTGCTACTCCAACTGCGTTTATTAAAAACCTACCAGACTTGAAATTTAATACACCTATGGAGATCAATTATCTTGAGTGTGTAAATGACCAATTAGAATGTGTGCTTTGCTCAACCCTGGACACAACTGCTCCTGCTAGGGTCAAACGCATTAGGGGAAAAAAGGCTAGCACCATGGACCACACCCGTACCTTTAAGCAAAGAACACGGCATCTAGAGCGCAAGTGGAGATGTAGTAAATTGGAGGTGTTTAAGATTGCTTGGAGGGACAGCATGGCAGAGTGTAAGCATGCCCTTACTAAAGCTAAAGCTGCATACTTCTCCTCAATCATTGAGAAAAACAAGAATAATCCAAGATTTCTCTTTAATACACTCTCGAAATTAACAAAAAACCCTACAGAAAGTGATTCTCCCGTTCTGTGTAATTTTAACAGTAATGATTTCATGACGTTCTTTAATGATAAGATAGAAAACATTAGGCATCAAACTCGATGCTCATCACATCACCAAACTATTCAGCAACCTTCCAGATGCAGCACTAGTAAAGACATCTGTTCAGTTAGCTGTAAATCAAGATTATAATCTTTTACCCCAATTACTAATACTGAACTATCTGCACTGATCAGCTGATCAAGTCATCAACATGTTTATTAGACCCAATTCCTACACATTTATTCAATGAAGTAATACCTAGTATTATAGAGCCAGTGTTAGTTATTTTAAATTCATCCCTTACCTTTGGTTATGTGCCCAAATCCTTTAAGTCTGCCGTTATCAAACCACTGATTAAAAAAGCCAATCTTGACCCTTGTGTGATATCTAATTATAGACCAATTTCAAATCTACCATTTCTGTCCAAAATCTTAGAAAAAGCTCTGCAATTACCTCCAAAGGAATGATATTTATGAAACATTTCAGTCTGGCTTCAGGCCCCATCATAGTATGGAAACAGCATTAATTAGGGTACTAAATGACATGTTAATGTCCTCAGATAAGGGATGTGTTTCTTTTCTTGTTCTGTTAGATTTAAGATTTCTCTTACTTAACTCAGATAAAACTGAGGTTCTATTAGTGGGACTCAAGGCTGTGAGAGACAGGTTGGCTACATCTATCCTAAATCTAGATGCCTGTCCAGTATTGCCCAGTCCATCTGTAAAAAACTTCAGATTCAGATCTCTCCTTTGATGCACACATTAGCAGCATCACTCGAATTGCTTTCTTTCAATTACATAATATTGCTAAACTTAGAAATATCCTCTCTTTTAATGATGCAGAGAAACTTGGTCATGCGTTTATAACTTCAAGGTTGGATTACTTTAACGCGTTACTTACTGGATGCTCTAGTAAATCTATAAATAAACTTCAATTAGTTCAGAATGCAGCCACCCAAGTGCTAACTTGAACTGGACAATTTGATCATGTCACTCCTGTGCATAGACATCACTGCACTGGTTACCAGTTAAGTTCCGCATTGATAACAAAATACTTCTTCGTTCAAATACTTCACCCTTCGTTCACAGGGTGCAGGACTTCTTTTAGTTCCTATAATTAAAAAAGTCACAGCAGGGGGAAAGGCTTTCTCATACATGGCCCCCCAACTATGGAATAAACTTCCCGCTTTTTGAGACTCAGACACTCTCCAAAATATTAAGTCTAGGCTAAGGACATACTTATTTACGCAGGCTTTTGACTAGATTAAGACCGGGATGCATGGCTTGGGTCACTGGGGTCGGAGTCTGGAGTCATGTCTGGCCTGCGTTGTCTTTTAGACAGGAGTGTCGGGTGGGCGGTCTGGCTGAACTGGGCTTCGGGCCTCTTGATCTTGACTCGTGCATCCTTGCCTTAGAATAAGGGCAGAGCTGGGGGTTCATAGTCAAAGAGTCTTGTGGTGATCAGAGACGTTGGGTTGCTGTCTTCTGCCTCCTGTGGGGTTGCTGATGCCTCATGTGATCCATCTTGGCTGTGTTACCTAGCAGTTCTCCTCTTTCTAGCTATGCTGCTATAGCTAATGCTGCCGGGGTCTCATGCTACACATTGATAAATCCTTAACATCTTTGGGGGGGTGGTATGTATGTGTATATAGATAGATACAGTGGGGGAAAAAGGATTTAGTCAGCCATTGATTGTGCAAGTTTTCCTACTTAGAAAGATGAGAGTGGTCTGTAATTTTCATTATAGGTACACTTGAACTATGAGAGACAAGATGAGAATTTTTTTTTTTTTAAAGAATTTAACTGTAAATTATGGTGAAAAATATGTTTTTGGTCAAAAATAAAAGTTAATCTCAATACTTTGTAACATAACTTTTTTTGGCAATGACAGTGGTCAAACGTTTCCTGTAAGTCTTCAGCAGGTTTGCACACACTGTAGCTGGTATTTTGGCCCATTCCTCCATGCAGATCTCCTCTAGGGCAGTGATGTTTTGGGGAAACACAGACATTGAGGTCTGGAGACTGGCTAGGCCACTCCAGGACCTTAAAATGCTTTTTACAGAGCCACTTCTTCATTGCCCGAGCTTTGTGTTTGGGATCATTGTCATGCTGGAAGACCCAGCCACATTCCATCTTCAATGGTCTCAATGGAAGGAGGTTTTGGCTTAAAATCTCACGATACATGGCCTCGTTCATTCTTCCCTTAACACGGATCAGTCGTCCTGTCCCCTTTGCAGAAAAACAGCCCTAAAGCATTATGTTTCCACCCCCATACTTCCCAGTAGGTATGGCACAACTCAGAATTCTTCTGCCTCCAAACATGACGAGTTGAGTTTTTACCAAAAAGTTTTATTCCGGTACAAAAATGAGAAAAAAGAAAACCAGGAAATCACATTGTATGATTTTTAAAGAATTTAATTGTATATCATGGTGGAAAATAAGTATTTGATCACCCACAAACAAGCAAGATTTCTGGCTCTCGTCTTCTTTAAGAAGATCTTCTGTCCTCCACTCGTTATCTGTATAAAAGACACCTGTTCACAACCTCAAACAGTCAGCCTCCAAACTCGGAGAGCTGTCGAAAGACAACAAAAAGAAAATTGTAGACGTGCACCAGGCTGGGAAGAGTTAATCTAGAATAGGCAAGCAGATTGGTGTGAATAAATCAATTGTGGGAGCAATTGTAAGAAAATGGAAGACATACAAGACTATTGATAATCTCCCTCGAGCTGGGGCCCCATGCAAGATCTCATCCCGTGGCCTCAAAATGATCATGAGAACGGTGAACAAAAAATAACAGAACTACACGGAAGGACCTGATGAATGACCTTCAGAGAGCTGGGACCAAAGTAACAAAGGCTACTATCAGTAACACACTACGCCAAGAGGGACTCAGATCTTGCGGTGCCAAGCGTGTCCCCATGCTTAAGCCAGTACATGTCCAGGCCCGTCTGAAGTTTCCCAGAGAGCGTATGGATGATCCAGAAGAGAATTGGGAAAATATCATGTGATCAGATGAAACCAAAATAGAACTTTTTGGTAAAAACTCAATTGGAGGAAGAAGAATGCTGAGTTGCATCCCAAGAACACCATACATACTATGATGCATGGGGGTGGAAACCTCATGCTTTGGGGCTATTTTTCTGCAAAAGGGGACAGGACGACTGATCCGTGTTAAGGTAAGAATGAATAGGGCCATGTATCGTGAGATTTTAAGCCAAAACCTCCTTCCATTAGTGAGAGCATTGAAGATGGAACGTGGCTAGGTCTTCCAGCATGACAATGATCGCAAACTCACCGCTCGGGCAACGAAGTAAAACCACTGAGGCTCCAGACCTCAACCCTATAGAAAATTTGTTGACAGAGTTGAAAGTTCGTGTTGCCCAGCGACAGCCCCAAAACATCACTGCTAGAGGAGATTTGCATGGTGGAATGGGCCAAAATACCAGCTACAGTGTGTGCAAACCTGCTGAAGACTTACAGGAAACGTTTGACCACTGTCATTGCCAACAAAGATTATGTTACAAGGTACTGAGTTGAAGTTTTGTTATTGACCAAATACTTATTTTCCACCATAATTTACAATTAAATTCTTTAAAAATCCTACAATGTGATTTCCTGGATTTTTTCATAGTTGAAGTGTACCTATGATGAAAATTACAGACCTCTCTCATCTTTCTAAGTAGGAGAACTAGCACAATTAGTGGCTGACCAAATACTTTTTTGCCCCACTGTAGTAGTTGGTACCTGTAATGCAGTTTGCAATGTGGGTAAGCTTTTATTCTTATGGCTATATCAAATTTGCTAAGCTAAAATCTGCAATCAAGATACAGTGTATCATTGATCATCTTACTTGCAACCTTCCTGCTGTGTTTAGCAACTAGTGAATGTGCTTTAAGGTCCTGCTTTGCTTCAGTATGGTTGTTTGTCTGTTCTGTGCACATGTCCTGAGCACAGAGATGTGAGAGGTTGTGGTGAAACACCTTTTAGCTCTGGATGGCAACAGGCAGAGGGAGTGGCTTCATACGCCTTCATACATTCTGTTACTCCTCTGCATGCTTGTATATGTGCACTCGTGTAAGATTCTTTTTTTGTAAACTCGTTTATTTATCAGATTATGTGGCTGAAGCCCTACAACACGTAAGCAAAACACATATCAATATAGAACTGACATCGCACAGGTAGTACATTCAGCCCACCTTAGGCACCAATCCAAACAATGAACAAAGACAGACCATATAAAGGACAGATAGCACATACTAAAAAGAGAAGTAATAATAGTGAAAAAAATAAATAAATAAAATAAAAATAAATAAAATAAATGGGTGTTGGAATCTCACTCTGGGGATAATTTGTATTGTTTTAGTATAGATAAGAAGCCACTCCAGGTCTTTAAGGAGGAGTTAGGAGCCCCTGATCTGATAGCTCGCAGTTTCTCAAGATGGATATAACGCATTACCTCGTGTAACCATGAATTGTGGGTAGGGGGGTGGGTTTGCTTCCACCTGAAAAGTATGGCACGTCTTGCCAGTAACGTAGTGAATGCTATGATGCGCCGATCTACAGGTGGGGTGTCGGGGGTTGGGGGAATGCCGAACACCGCTGTCAAAGGGAAATTGGAGAGACAAGACCGCGTCCTATTGTGTCAAATACCTGGGTCCAGAAGGGTGTGAACCTTGAGCAGAACCAAAACATATGGGCGTGGTCGGCCAGTGAGTGCTGACATCTAGGGCATGAGCTAGACCTGTTAGGGAATATCCCGGCAAGCTTGGCATTGGTGAAGTGCAACTGGTGAATTAATTTAAACTGCATGACTCTGTGTCTAGTACATATGGATGCGGTGTGGGCTAATTTAAGGACCTGACTCCACTGATCATCAGAAATGGGGCAACTGGTGTAAGATTCTTGGTAATATTGTAGTAACTGAAACTGAATTGTGGTGGCGTAGCCATCAATATACTAGATGGGACAGAATGTCTAAGGTTCAACCTCAGCACAGCCAAGATGCCACTTTGGGCCCTCAAACAAATTTCTCAACCCACGATTGCTGGGATTGTCCGTATGGTATGCATTTTTCTTTTACCTCCATACCGGTGCATAGCAGAAACACTACGAGCTACGAGCGCGGCTGAGCTCTGAGTACAAGTATACCGGTTAAAACTCACCAGCCAGGTAGCATGATATACACCACAGCCTAGAAATAGTCTGTTAACAACTGGGAAAGGCTCTGTCAGACTAAAGAACAGAACACACAAATGGACTATGAAATGAGATTGGAGATGCAAAAGAAGAACCACATTATGATCTCAATAACTCTGGAGACTGATTCAGAGTAATGATTAACCCACTGAACTCGGGGGATGACTTACCGGAGTGAAAACACATCAGCCGAAAATAGGCACCTCTCTCTTTCACACTCTGTTTTTAAGATGTTGCAGATTGCACAATAAAATCTGTTTACATGTATGATAAGCCTCCCCAAACCCAAATCCAAAAATCTGGCGAAAATCATTAACACAAAGCTTTTTTTATAATAAACTGTTGAAAAATCTGATGGATTGAAAGTGAAAAGTAAAAGCAAAACACTGCTAATGATAACTGAAGCATGTATTCTGGAGGACTCAATTACTTTTGGTTGGCTATAATCTGTAACCATTTTAGGCCCCATGGGGACTTATTTGGACCAAGAATACGGTACTGTAGATGTACAAATACATAAAAACACAAGTAACACAGCAGAGACTCTGCTCTAAGGAACAGCTATTGTGAATCTGAATCATTGAATCACTGTGCACAGAATCGTAAATCATGAATCGAGTTTAGGCCGAAAGGAGTCATGTAGCTCCACAAGTTTAAGCAAGAGACAAGCAACCGACAAGAACCAACGCATTTTTCATTCAAAATGCGTAGCGAACCAAATTTGACAAATTCCAAGGTGGAGAACCGAGTTACCACTGTCAAATATTATTAACATGTAGCAATTTTAACTTTTACCTCACTTCCTTCCTAAAGCAACTGGGCACTTCTGTAAATTAATTCATTTTCCCAGAGACCTTCATGATATTTTCGTGTTTGGTTTTGACATTAGGTAACTAATGCCTAATACGGTAGGTTTGTGAGATGCCTTAAGCTAACTAGCTAACTGAAATGTCTAAGTGATGTGGTGAGCATCATCAAGTCAAGTCAGATCTATTTATATAGCGCTTTTTACAATGGAGCAATGTCTCAAAGCAACTTTACAAGTTTAGATTATCTCCTAATAACTATGTCAAATCCCAAATTGAGCAAGCCTAGGGCGACAGTGGCAAGGAAAAACTTAGGGGTCCAAGACTCAAAAAGGGACCCAACCTCCTTGGGCGGGCGTAGATGATAAATGTAAGAGCAAAACTAGTCATGTCATGGAGTCAAAGTTCGAATAAAATGTGAAGTATGCACATCGGCATTTAGTGGCCCGGGTATGGTGGGACTGGAGCTGATGACGGAAGCAGCTTGAGTGGAGCTACAGCGGAAGAACATCATGTGGGGGGCTGGAACTGCCAGAACACAGCTCGGAGAGAAAACAGAAAATGTAATTAGTTATTGATTAAGGGCACAGTGTCTATTAACAATCACTAATGCCATGTCAATCACTGATGCCATGTGTAGCATGAGACCCCATCAGCATTAGCTATAGCAGCATAGCTAGAAAGAGGAGAACTGGTACGTAACACAGCCAAGAGGGATCACATGAGACATTGGCAACCCCACGGGAGGCAGAAGACAGCAACCCAACGTCTCTGATCACCACAAGACTCTTTGACTATGACCCCCAGCTCTGCCCTTATTCTAAGGCAAGGACTGCACGAGTTCAAGATCACGAGGATCAAAGCCCAGTTCAGCAGACCGCCCACTCGACACTCCCGGCTAGCGGACAAGGCAGGCAGGCCAAACATGACTCCAGACTCCGGCCCCAGTGACCCAAGCCATGCATCCTGGTCTAAATCTAGTGAAAAGCCGGTGTAAATAGGTATGTCTTTAGCCTAGACTTAAAAATTTGGAGAGTGTCTGAGTCTCGAACTAAAGTGGGAAGTTTATTCCAGAGTTGGGGGGCCATGTATGAGAAAGCCTTTCTCCCGGCTGTGACTTTTTTAATTCTAGGAACTAAAAGAAGTCCTGTACCCTGCGAACGAAGTAGACGAGTTGGATTGTAAAACTCTAAGAGTTCACTCAGATAATGTGGGGCCAGGCCATGTAGAGCTTTATAAGTTATAAGAAGTATTTTGTAATCAATGCGGGAATTTTGACAGGTTAACCAGTGCAGTGATGAGAGGAAGTGATGTGATCAAATTTTCTTAGTTCGAGTAGCCACTCGGGCAGCTGCATTCTGAACTAATTGAAAACTTATTTATAGATTTACCAGAGCATCCAGGAGTAAGTTAAGGCGGTTACTTACAGTAATCCAACCTTGAGGTTATAATATATAAACGCATGTGAACAAGTTTTTCTGCCATCATTAAAAAAGAGAGGATATTCTAAGTTTAGCGATTATTACGTAATTGAAAGAAAGGCAATTCGAGTGAGTGATTGATGCTGCTTAATGTGCGCATCAAAGGAGAGATCTGAATCAAATGTGAACCCTAAAGTTTTTTACAGACGGACTGGGGGCAATACTGGACAGCCATTCTAGATTTTAGGATAGATGTAGCCAACCTGTCTCTCACAGCCTTGTGTGTCCCACTAATAGAAAACCTCAGTTTTATCCGAGTTAAGTGAGAGAAAAATTAATAACATCCAAATCTTTTATTTCCTTTTACACAGTCCTCAATTTTGTTGATGGTGTAAGGCTTGTCATTAGGTTTGGCTGATATGTAACAAGCTGTGTATCATCTGCATAGCAGTGGAAAAACTAATGCCATATTTACGAATACTTGAGCCTAGTGGCAGCATGTCAGATGAGAATAAAAGCGGGCCAAGCAACTGACCCCTAAGGCATGCCATTTACTTCACTTTTGAGAGCTTAGCCTTAGATTATTTATATGAAAACAAAAACTGGTACCGGTCAGGTTAATCAGTTAAGTAGGATTTAAAACCAAGAAAGTGCTGATCCTTAATACCTACAGTAATTTTCTAGTATGTTTAGTAAAACATCATGGATCTATAGTGTCAAATGCTTGCACTTAAATCTAAACAGAACAAGGAAAAGAAAAACACATCCCTTATCTGAGGACATTAACAAGTCAATTAAGTACCCTAATTAATGCTTGTTTCAGTACTATGATGGGGCCCTGAAGCCAGGACTGAAAATGTTTCATTTAAATTTCATTCCTTTGGGGGAGGGGGTGGTAACTGCAGAGCTGCTGATAGATGGCTTTTTTCTAAGATTTTGGACAGAAACGGTAGTTAGATGTTAGTAGATTTTTTTGAAATTGGGTCTATAATTAGATATCACACACGGGTCAAGATTGGGCTTTTAATCAGTGGTTGATAAACGACCAGACTTCTTAAAGGATTTGGGCACAAACCAAAGGTAAAGGGATGAGATTTAAAAAAATAACTAACACTGGGCTCTATAAACACTAGGTATTACTTGTTTGAGTAAAACGTACGTGTAGGAATTGGATCTAAAAAACATGTTGATGGCTAGACGAGCTGATCAAGTGCAGATAGTTCAGTAATTAGTAATTGGGGTAAAAGATTTTAATCTTCTTGATTTAACAGGCTCATTAAACGGATTGTCTTCACTTTTGCCGGCATCTGGGAAGGGTGGGCTGAAATAAGAGTTTTGGTGATGTGAATGAGCATTGAGTTTTATGCCTAATGTTTTCTATTTATCATTAAAGAAAGTCATGAAATTCATTACTGTTAAAATTACACAGAACGGGATATTAACAAAAAAACCCAACAGAAAAGTGAACTTTGGAGACGGTATTAAAGAAGAAATCTGGATTATTCTTATTTTCTCTTGTGATTGAAGAAGAAAGTATGCAGCTTTAGGCTTTAGTGAGGGGCGTTGCTTATACTCTGCCAATGCTGTCCCTCCAAGCAATCTTAAAACACCTCCAATTACTAAGATGTCCCACTTGCGCATCTAATTCCCGTGTTCTTTTGCTTTAAGGTAACGGGTTTTTGGTTATTTATACCATGGTGCTAGCCTTTTTTCCCTAATGCGTTTGACCCCTAGCGGGAGCAGCATCGTGTCCAGGGGTTGAGCGAAGCACAACATTCTAATTGGTCATTTACACACTCAAGATGATTGCTCTGCGTAGGTGTATTAAATTTTCAAGTCTGGTAGGTTTTTTAATAAACGCCAGCTGGAGTAGCAGATGTTTGATAGTGTGCGCTGGTGTGTGAGAGATTAACGAGGCAGAAGGATTTTATTTATTAGAGATAGCTCAAATACTAAAAAAAAAGATAGTGATCTGAAATCGAATCACTTTGGGGGGAGAGGAACATCAAGGTTATCTATATATTGATAACCAAATGTTTAATATTACATCTAAAGTATGATTGCAGCAGTGGGTTTGGTCCCCTCACATTTCTGAGTGATACCATGGGCTTCTAAGATGGACTCGAAAAGCAATTTTAAGTGGATCCTGCTCATTGTCAAAGTGAATGAATAATTGAAATATCACCTACAATTAAAGCCTTATCTGTTGAACATTAGTAAGCAGGAAAAAGAAGAAGGAAAGAAAGTTAGCAAATTCCCTTGAAAGGAAAATTCTGAAATAGGGGACCAGGAGGACGGTAAAAATAGTGATAAAAGCTTGAAATAGTTAGTGTGGTTTTGATTGACTTCCATAACGATGGATCAGTTCACATTAAGAATCAGTATTTCAAACAGGAATTAGCCTTGTAAGGGATTTAGCTGTAACACCTAACTCTTTGTCAAAAATGGTGTGGCTATGAATTCCCCCCAGACCATTTTAGGACGAGGGCGAATTAGCATGACTGTATCCAGGAGGTGAGGCTTCATTTAAGGCTAAAAGTCCTCGTGAGATTAAGAGGAGCGTGTAAACGTTTATCAGTGATCATTTCATTTACAATTACTGCTTTGTTTGTAAAGTGATCAAATGTTAAGTAATCCTAGGCTTTAGTTCTAAGGTTGTTATTCTTTGGGAGCGCTATCTGTGTGTGTTTATCACTAATGAGGTTATAAAAAGACTTTTTGAGAGGCGTTTATGTTTAGGGGCAGATGCGGATAACAGGGACACAGTTCACAATAATGTGGGTTCTGGGTGACGGTGCATGGCTACCAGCAAACAGTTGGTTAAGCCGGTCTTGTTCTGCTGCCTGGACCCCTGCTCTGGATTAGTCAGCCCTAACCAAATCGGGGCATAAGAAACTATGGCAATGTTGCAGGGAGATGAGAGCAGCACCCTCCCGAATGGGATGGACACCGTCCCATCCTAAAGGGCCAGGCTTACCTCAAAGGCGTATCCAGTTGTCATAAATAGCCCCACGTGTTTTTCAGAGCACCACCTTGGACAGCCAGCAGTTCAGAGACCATTAAAAAACCTGCTGTAGGCTTGGTTTTCAACCTCGCCGCATTGGGATGGGGGGCCAGAGCACACACTACAGCATCGGACGTCGCCTTCGCCACGCTAACCACCTCTACAAAATTAGCCTTAGTAACCTCTGACTGACGGGAAGGGCGTATATCATAGCCCCTACATGAAATAACTATCCCTGGAGAATCTGCGGCTCTCGAGTTCACTAAGACTCGTTGCAATGTCCGGGCACTCTGGCTCCGGGGATGGGATACAGATAACTATAGCTGCTTTGGTGTCCCTAAAGGGGGTAGCAAGTTTCCACGTGTCGTAAAATAGTCACCTACTATGACCGGGCTCTTTCAACAGGCTGCCTCAGTGGGTTCTTTCACTGAGGAGGGCAAAACCTGTTGGACACGTGAACAGGTAAAGAGTGGTGCTCTCGTGGGACTAGGCCTTTACGACTACGGTTGCCGAACCGTCAACCCACTTGCCCTGCTGCGGGACTTCTACCGCGGGGGGCTGGGGGGCTCTAACTTCACCTGTGGCATCCAAGATCTGCTAAGCTAGGAGCTGAGCTAACCTTCTCTAAGTGTTCTGGATGCGCGCCTTCTAAAACTACAACAAATCTTCTCCGTCAGGGAACTGGCTAAACAAGCCCTACACCTATCACCAAGTAAAAATTACACTAATGACGGGAGGAAGAATAGCTAAACACATGCCACACTCGGCCAGGGAACAAGCACAGCAGAGGCCCTGTTATAGTACAATGAATGAATTTAAAAGGTACTTAGCTTCGGGTGGTGTTGTGGGGTGCCGAGTGAAGATATGGTTCAGCTGCAGCCGATGGTCCAATGCAATGCTCGATTAAAGCGTTAATATCACTACAAAACGTCACAAAAAACTAAGTCTCAGAAAGAAAGTGGGAAAAGACTGTAAAAAAGTTATAAAAACACACACTACTGCAAAAGAAGACGCAACTCTGGTAATTAGCTAATGGCTAATTACTGCAAACACAAGCCGATATACCTGTAAAGTTATTAAATAATGATTAGCGGCAAAAAAATATAATCCGCTGGTACGAGAATAAAATGATTAAAATGTTGTAAAAACCTACTATATATACGATTATATATGATACAGATGCGATCGGGAATTAAAATACTTCAAAGGTAATAAATTGCTAACAGCTACGAAACGGCGTGCGTCCTGTGTGCAATCGGGGCGAATGAGTCTGGGTTGCCAGATCCTCGCAATCCTCGCGTCCAATCATCAGCATCGTTGGAGCTAACTGGAAAATGAAATTTGTTTTGTTATTTTTCCAGTAAGTTACTTAAACTTATGTTTACATTTGTGGCTCAGAAGCCTATTCTGTCTACTTAACCTGAGACAGAACCTTTAATTATTTCGGTGTGAGCAGCATCAGCAGCTCAAAAGTGGTTTGTGTAATCATTTCATAGTGTCCAGAGACATCACATAAGTGATCTGTAATCACTGCTCATGCAACATTTCAATAATAAATGTACCATTCAAATAACAGAAACAAAATTGTCAATTAACAAAAGAAAACTTTTTTTTTTGGCTTTGGGTTTCGACTTTTTGTTTTCGAAATTCTACTTTAAGTTTCATCCAAGAACATTCATTTCACTACATTACTAATACTGTATGGGATATGCCAATGAATTCTAAAATACTGTATACACAGTATCTTTGAAACATAATTCAGTTATTCTGTCACTACCAAAAAACTAATTAGAGAATGTGTTTGAATAAACAAATCACATTCTGAATGTTCTGGCTTTGTAAAACATACCTCGAAAAAATGTAATTATTTTAATTAATGGCATATTTTTCGAGAACATGTATAGGAAACAAATGATGGAATCACTTGATTGTGAGGAAAAAATACAGAAGTAATTTTTAATTAGAATTTCTGCAGTTAAAAGGGAGTGCCTACCATAGCTGTTGGACTGGGGTAATTGAAAGAATAAATTTACCCAATGAGAGAGTTGTCATTTGAAGCAGTATAACAAAAATGTAAAACACCTTCAAAGAGGGAACTCCAACATGAAGTCTGGCAAAATTTGTTTGTTGTTCCCATTCAGCTGTGTCTAAAAGTTGGTGCAAGTATAAACAAAATTGAAGGTTACAATCATACCGTTAGACTAACTAAGACATCACAGGATAGATAACTCAAAGCTATCAGCCCTGAAAACAGAAAATGCAAGACGAAACAAATGGAAAAACTAATGGACAGAAACTGGAAACAGTGTTCCTGACAGAACTGTAAGAAATGTATTAAATTATATTGGGTTTAAAAGTCAAATGAAAACTAGCACTAACAACTGAACTGAAGAAAACAATGTTAAAGGAGGCTAAAGAGGAACAACCATGGTGTGGATTACTGGATTAAAGTGATAACGTCCAATAGGTCTGTGCTGAAAAATGGATACAGCATTATATCACGATATTTATTTTCGTGATGTGCTACATTGAGTTTCAGCTCAAAATATTTTTTAAAGGAAGAAAAAACATTTTAAATGGAGTGCTCTTGTAGATGTCACAGTACGGTGTTTTGTCTCAATTTGACACAATCTGCTGAATTATCAGTGTGATGTGATATATTAAAAGGGGCGAGGCAATCCATGCAGGACATGACTGTCCTCTGTCCTGTCTAGACTGGTTGTACAGCCACACTCTAGCCCCAAACTTGAATGACTCTCCCCTGTATTGTGCATCAAAAGCATGCTTCTCGCTTCTGATGTTCGCTTGTTCCTCTGTGCTGCTTCTGGAACAGCTGGTGAATGGGTGTAAAGCTTGTGCCCAAACATTAACTAGGTCAGACTGAATTCAGTTGACTTCTGCACAACCACTTGACAGTGAATTGTGAGCATTCCGTTTAACCCCTCCACCAACCCTTGGTGGACTGGTGTGGTTCAGGTTTTTATTTTTTTTTATCCAGTAGAATTGCTGTAAGAGGAACCTGGAGTGTTTCCAAGACACTGAAGTGTCTTACCCCTGCTGGCCCATGCGACGCCCAGAACATGTGAAGCGCCCACATATTTGCGCATAATGACTTCCTCTGAGCAGTGGTAGAATAACCCTCCTGTTCTTGAAAGCACTCCTTCTGTGAGTGGTAGGCCTTCATGGTTGTCCTGTGCCATTTCCCGGTTGAACCAGTCAAACATTCACCTTCACTCAGCCACTGCTGAAGCAGATTGAGTTCCCCATCCACTTCCTGTGCCTGGGATAGCTCATAGTTAAACAGCCTTCACACTGTCAGCCTCAGTTCACCAGCACAATATGAGAATTGCTACTAGATTTCTAAACTACTGGTACTCTTTGATACATGTTTAGAGCTGACCTCTAACATAGGGGGAAGAATGTAATTTAAACCTATAGCATTATCTTTAAACATGTGGTGTCCCATCGAGGACACATTTATGCATGCAGCCTGTGTTCTCTGGAGATATCCACAATAGCACCGATTACAATCACCAGGAAAATGTACCGGTGAATTTAATGTACGCTGATTGATCAAAAAAAAAAACCCACCTACACAGAAATGCGGATTGCTGCAAAACTCGGCATGCAGTTATGTTGCAGGCATATCACCCTCAATTCACTACCGGGTGACCGGCTGTCATGCAATTACTCCCCAGATCATCACACCAGCAGTTGGGGCAGCGTTTTGCTCCACAACAAAGGCAGGATTGAAGCGCTCACCACGAGGCCTCCATACTCGAACCCGACCATCATCAGATCCCAAACAGAACCTGGATTCATCATTCTCATTCACGACACAACAGCAAGGCGATGGTGGCTTGGTGTCAAAGGCAGGACACGTGATGGGCACCGTGAAAACGAATTCCCTTCTGCTAAGTGACTGGAAATGGTCTGGGCAGGGCCAGGGGTGTGTAGTGAAGGTATCACCTTTGTCTGGATGCTGGACAACTAAACTGTGGGAGTTGCTCATTCTTGTTGGTGGATTAAACGATCCTCTCTTCTAGTGGTCTGTCAGGGCCATCCAGAGCCTGTTCGCCATATGTGCGTGACCTCACGGAGCAACTGCTCCCAGCACTTTCTAACAATTCATAGAAACGTCGATCCTGCTTCTCTCAGTCCAATGATGCACCCTCTCACAGTCTGTCAACTGGGCAAAATGTCTTTGAGTGCATCCTAGAGGATGTCTACCAGTCAGTGATCCTTCACCAAGAGGTACTCTATCCAAAAGTAGCCTCTGAGAGCCTTTTTATAGACAGTGGGAGGAGTACTGTATGTCTGTCTCTGGCTGTGTCTGTTTCCATATTTCCAGTTGAGAGCATCTTGTAGAGGCATACACATTTTGCTTTTTTCTGTTTGTTGTATGTGGTGAAACTTTGTGAGTTTTGGATATTCTTTGAATGCCCACACTCGATCTGTGTTTTGGCATGCGTGTAGAACATGGCTTTTTTGGCGTTTATTGACGATTATTTGCCCTTTTTGCCCTGGCTTTATCTGTGGAATATTGTAATGCTAATAATCTTGAATGAGGAATGGATCGGGCATCCTTACCATTGTTTGAGCTAATTAAGCTTAGTGATTCAAGTACACTAACTGGTGGTATTTTTGTGAGTGCATGTGCATGCATGTCTCTGTGGGAAGAAAGGCTCAATCAACATACTATGTCAACTACTGTATACAACTTTGCAGTTTGTACATACACAATGTTGCTTGAAAGTGTGTGAACTCTTTAGACTTTTCTGTACTTCTGCAAATATGTGACCTCGAACATCGTCAGATTTTTACAGAAGTCCTAAAATTAGATACAGAGAACACAATTGAACAAATGAGACAGAAATATTACACGTAGTTAAGTATAGTCATGAAACATCCGGTTCCGGTTGGGAGTACGTCGAGCGTGTTTGTAAACATTGCATTGTAAACATAAACTTCTCACTGGGCTTCGGTTTTCTTTTTACCTGCATTTTCCTTTTCTAAAGTCTACCTGTGATTCACCAGCTGTGACCTTAAACGGGATTTATCGCTTTTTGTGACTTTGACTGCGCTGTATTTGCTTGCTGCTGCACTCCCGATAGCACTGTGTATAGAGCTCTAGCCGGCTTGGCTTGGGGGTTTATTGCTTTACGTTTGTCTACGAGCCCTCTTCATGCTACCTGGCCCGAGTGACTGAGAGGTGAGTAAATTTCTTTTGTTCATTTTGCTGCTTGCTGTGAGTTTTCTTTGGCTACTGAAGTCGGTGTCTGATTGTCTGGCTAGTGCTTGATTGTGTGTTGACTAACGTGGCTTTGTATCGTAATTGCTATTGCTATGCTTCGCTAACTATTACTATACACTTTTTGCTGAGAGCTTCAGCACCACTATTGGTTGCTTGCAGTAAAGATGTGTGCCACATCGCTACTGTTTTTCGTTTACTTTTTTTTTTTTAACTACATACTACCGTGGTAGCAACTACTGGTGCAGCTGACCACCATCCCAGTCCTCAACTTGTTTACTCCTCTGATGATCTCTGCTGTCTGCGTTCCACATATTGTCTGAATACATCAATCTACCCCGTGTTGCTCTATTGGGATTGCAAGAAGACCCCGTTATATCCAATGTGGTCAAAGGCATCATCTCCCTCCTGCTGCCCCCAGGGCTAGATTTCCTGAGGTTTGGATTACAGCTCTGGGATCCAGAAGATGCCCATATAGAACACCACACAGAGTGGACTTCGGCGTTTTGCAGGTGGTGCCTCGTACCAGCATTCCGTCATAGACTCTCCCATGTTCCTCACACTGTCCCCTCAACTTCGACCTGTTCAACTTTGATCACTCACAGATAAAGCTACATTTCTCCAGGACTTCATTGGTCAACACCATCTTGATGTATGTTTTTTGACTGAGACTTGGCAAGTTCCTAGTGATTTTTTTTTTCCCATTTGAATTCTACTACTCCCCTAGGATTTAAATACTATACTGTCCCACGATGTTCGGTCCCACGATGGGAGTCTAGCTGTACTATTTAACTCTTCCATTAATTTGACTCAATGCAATGTTCATGAGGTCTCGTCCTTTGAACTTTTGGCTTTGAAGGTTGTTGGCCCATGTCCGATCTCCATACTACTAATTTATCGTGCTCACAAAGTGCTCCATCTCTGATTTTTTTTTTGTCAGAACTTGGTGAGGTACTCACTTGCACTAGTTCCTCTTCATCCTCCTTGATTATGCTCAACATCCGTCTCAACTACGGAGCTTCCACGATGTTAGACTTTCTGTCACTCCTAAACTGTTTTGAATTATCTCAACATGTTGACTTTCCAACTCATGAGAATGGTCACATTCTTGATGTAATATGTTCCACCACTGAATTTGTTAGTAACGTCTTGGGTCATTGTACTGCACTATCTGACCACTATCTGACCTCACCTGATTTGTGTATTACCTTTCTAAAATTTTTCAGTGACAAAGTTTCAAACAATTACTTGGATCTACAGGATGATCCACCATTTGAACCTTCTTTTCTCACGTCTGTATCTCCATCTGGTACTCTTACCACCTTCTATTCTGTCGATTCAACTCTCCTCTCTAAAATCATTACTAATTCTAGGCCACTACCTCAAGACTTGACCCAGTTCCTAGCTCTCTTTTACAGTCCTGTGCATCTTCCGTATCTGAGCCTATCTGTCATCTTGTCAATCTTTCACTCTCTACTGGATGTGTTCCTTCCTTATGGAAGCTACCTGCTGTAACTCCATTTATTAAAAAGCCCGACCTTGATAGTTCTGTTCATGGTAACTTCCATCCCATCTCAAATCTTCCTTTCATCTCTAAGGTTGTTGAAAGAGTCATAGCTTCTCAGCTCCTTGACTTTTTGTCCTCGAACCATGTTTTTGAAACTTTGCCCATCCATCGACGCATCAATACAAAATACCTACTCCTAACATTTAAATCACTTCATGGCTTAGGCTCTGCCTATATGTCTGGTCTGCTTGATAAATACACTCCCAACAGCTCTTTACGGGCATTCCAGTTTTTTGGTCACCCCCAGGTTTAGACTCTTCACAATAGGAGGCAGAGCTTTTAGTGTGTCTGCCCCCCTGCTCTGGAACTCACTCACTCGTCCTGTACGCTCTACAACCTCTCTCTCTCAGTTTAAAACTCAGTCTAAAGCATTTTTAGTCTTATTAGTCTTATTATTATTATTATTATTATTATTATTATTATTATAAATATTATATATTAAGGACATTCATCAGACAAACTGTGTAAACCGAGGAATTAAAAGATCGTTGTTACTCAGTCATCAAAAAATATCAGCGTGTAATAATCTCAGAGGTCTCAAAGGAACCACTGGTAACTTTTAACGTTCATGAATGTTTCCACAGCAATTCTGTTGGACGAAGGTCAGGGCTTTTGTGTTCATTCCAAAACATTTACTTTACTCGTCTTTAATCTTTTTTGGTAGAACAACTTATAGTCTTTGTCTTACTCTGTTACCCATGTTCTCTTCAAATTCAGTGCACAGATGGCCTGACATTTTCCTTTATTTATTATTTATTTAGTTTATTGGTGTAAATCATTCGTTCCATCACTGAATGCATTTAAATGCACTTAATAATCCAATAACTGCAACAACTCCAGGTTTACACGACTCGGGCAATAATCGGAATTCTACTTTGCAAGCAACCAACAATCTCACAGATGTATGTGAAGGAAACTTCAAACTTGAATACTGAATAGCCTAATCAAAATTCTTAATTGAGTATATACTGCATTTCAGAGTCTACATAAAGTGTCTCAAAGTCATTTCGCTGCCTTTAATTCCAGGGCATGTTTACTTCTGGGATTGCCAGATCACACACAAAAAAAACACTGCTCAATGGAAAAATAGCCCAAAATAAAGCCAAGCCAAGAATAAGAAGACCTGGCAACTGTGTGGGTTATGCGCAAACAATATTACATAGGTAACTGGTTTACATTCTATGCGAAATCCAGTTACTGGACTAAAATCCAGATCTCTTTATCAGATTTCTTTATATGATTACTACATCAGAGTATGCTGTTGACATGGCCACTTAATAATCCGACCCTAGTCAAATTTCTGCAGTTATCTGATTATTTAAGTACTTGTAAACACACTCATTGATGGCAAGTCACCCTGGCCCAGATACAGCATAACATGCAAACACCACGATACTACCACTTTGTTTCACAGATGAGATAAGGTTCCTATGTAGGAATGCAGTGTTTTTTCTCTAGACATACCTTCTGGACCTGTAACCTTATTAACTGGTGATGTGCCACTTGATGTGTCTCCTCACATGATCTGCTTTCACAATATTTCTATTGGATTAAGGTCAGTAGTTTGATGTGGTAATCTCCAGTAACATTCTAGACTGGCCGTGTGCCACATGATGGGTAGTAATTTTCTTTATGAAGAGCAATGGCTTTCTCCTTTCTCCATGGTAAGGCTGCAAGGAGAAAGCCATTGCTTTCCAAGAAAACATTACTGCCCGTCATGTGGCACATGGCCAGTCCAGAAGTTTCAGTATTGTAAATACACTGTCAGTAAATAAACGTGTTTGTGATTAGTGTAAAATATGCATACATACCTGTTATTTCAAAGGCTTATGATGGGCTATACAGTATTTCCCTAATTAAAGGGTGTGAGTGAGTGAGAGAGAGAGAAAGAGTGAGAAAGTGAGGGGGGTGACAATCAGTCACAGTCTTCAAAAGAATGCGTCACACCTGGCAACTGGGTCAACCCCACCTCCTCGTTGAGATAAAACTTTGTGTTCTGCTTGCTAAAAGTTGCTCTCGGATCGCTTTAGAATCACTCTTTTACTTAAACTCCTAGCTAGGTGTTTTTAAGCTAATTTAGTAGCTCTCTAAGGCCGTACTCACACAGAGCCCAGTTGCCATGAACCGTGCTGGAGCCCGTTTGAGCCCTCCCAATGAATTGATAAAGCCCCGTTCTCTCTAATTGTTTTTTTTTTCTAGCCTATCATAAAGTAATATTCTAGAAACCCTTATTTCAGTCAGATATTTGATTAGAATTAAAAAACATTAAATATGTACAACATCAACATGTCTGCCTCAGGGTAAAGGTACTGAGTGATTCCACTCTGTGTATTTTGCTGTTTAGCAGTGCAGACATGCTTATTACAAGCTCTATGCTGTTTTAGGTCAAGCAGTCCACAGTGAGCAATCAAAAAGGGTGAGGACGGATCAACAGGAATCCCATCTCCCATTGAGATCTGTACCACAAAACTATTTTGCATTTTTGAGTGCGAACTTGTACATTTTTTTTTAAACCACACAAAAAAGCGAGTCTCCATAACTTTGACAATGATGCTGCATCATGCAGTCATACTCGGAGCTACCCTGCCACTGCCTTGTTTGGAGTTTCTCTGCTGTGAAACCAGTTTGATTTTATTCACTATTATGTTATTCTCATTACAGTTATGATGAAGTAGTGTATGATGTGTACAAAAACACAGGACTAATTCCTTCCCATATTGATTCAACAAGGTGTGCAGCAGTTTATTTTTCAATGCAGTATGATCCATATTTATAAATGATGCATGGCAACCCTATTCACAGCATGTTGCATGTCAGCATGACAAAGCACCTGCTGCCTGTTCATTTCTTTATTTCTGCCTCTCTGACACTGTCCTCTTCATCAACTTCAGACTGATTAAATAAAGGTAAAGAATGCATAGTGTAGTGTCTAAAACCCCATCTACTTTAAAAAAGTCATGATGCTGCATGTCCTCAAATGATTTTGTTTTTGTAAAACAGCCAAACAGTTTAGGGTTTAAAAGCCTGTGGTAAGTTAATGTTGTACTAAGTTGTTGTGAGATGGCAGTTTTTGTGTATATTGGCAGTTTATGACTTTGAATGCGGCTCAGCCAGTCTGATATTAGAACCAGAACTATTCGTTTTGTCCTGTGACATTAAACATGCATGGTAATGTAATCATGGACACTGAAAAACAGTCACTGCATTTTTGCTCAAATAGGTTTCCGAAGATTTTTCAAGAAGATGCAGCACAGGTTTCACAACCTTCCACTATGTAGTCCATTTGCGCTGCATATTTATTGTTTTAACAAAATCTTGATGAGGATCTCTAATACCTTCAGGACAACATTGTTCTGAATGACAGGAACATGATGCTGCATATACTGATTGTAAAAATAAAAAAAATTAACATTTATTTGTAAATCTTTAGCTTCTGGGTATTTGTGCTGTGCTTTAGCCTAAAATAAATCCATTAACGTTACGTTGTCAGCAAGCAAACCCCTTTTTATTCTTTTGGTGCACCTGCTTACACTGCTGGCCTTGGGTTATCTCTTTTTATCCATGTAGGAGATGCTAGATACTAAAAGCAAAGTGCTAGATACTTTTATCTGTTAATGCTTCTGATATCTGCTATTACAGATTGCACCAGCCACACTGCTGACGTGTTGAATTTCTATAAAATGCCAGGGTTAGGTAGATTCCAGACCTTCCAAATGGCCAGGCCATGCCTGCTTTTGTGTGTTTGAGCTCGGTCTGGTTTTGTATCAGTTTTACTGTGGTCTGACTAAAGCTGTCTGTAAAATGGGACAGTGGTGACTCACTGGTTAAGGATGAGCCACACTGCCATATTCATCATGTTTCTAAAAATAAACTTAGTTCATGCTAAAGGAGTGGGTATGAGATAGGCCAGATTTCCCATTTTGCTCTGCTCTCAGTTGCCATCTCTCTGATTCAAAGGCCAGTGCTCAAGTGATCAAGTTCTGAACTCTACTATTTGAGATTAGTACAGAATGTACATTCTTACTCTGTCAATAAATATATGAGTTTTGAAGAAAATCAAGGAGCAGAACTAATATTACAAGAATAAATTATATTTCTTTTGGACAGATAAACATTTCATTAGGAATGTGAAAACTTTGACTAGCTACAAGAAAAATGTATGTAAATTTTGTCCTACATCATATTCTCTTGCTCTCTGTGTTATGTTTACTGGTCACAGATAGCATTTTCACTGGATATGTACTCTTGATGTCATACTGATGTATTGTCTGTCTTACTGTTTCCTCACTGGTATGTGGATCATAAGACAGGTGCACAGATTCTTTTTTATTTTTTGCTAAGTTCTGTATGAATGTAAAATGTGTTTGTGTGTGCAATTCGCATGCTTAAATACTAGTACAAAGTCTGGGTGCACTTTGTTGTTTCCTCTATTCGGTACAACATATAAAGCCCCTTGTAAGCATGATAAAATCATAACACAAGGCTTGAACCTTAAGTTCTCCATTAATACATATTAATGGACTGAACATCTAAACCTACGTCCTTAACACAACACTCTTTCTCTCACCCAGTGATAGTTACATTGTGCGCGTTAAAGCTGTGGTAATGACCCGGGATGACTCGAGCGGGGGCTGGCTAGCACAAGAGGGCGGAGGGCTCAGCAGGGTTGGTGTCTGCAAGATCGGACCTGCAGAGCTGAGTGGCCACAACAATTTCCTCATCCACGGTGAACGCCTCAAAGACAAGCAGGTAACCCATTTTTTTCAGCTGGTATGCTACACAAACACATGCAAGGATGGGCTAACCATGCCTTCGTTCCTTTTCAGTTGCTTACTGTGGCATGACTGGTCTATGTGTATTTTTTGCTATACCATTCCTTGACTATCGTTTTGACTGGCAGGTGGTACTGGAATGTTTTGTGCGAAAAGATTTAATCTACACCAAGGCCACGCCCACGTTTCACCACTGGAAGGTTGAGAACAAAAAGTGCGGCCTCACGTTCCAGAGTCCTGCCGATGCCCGTGCCTTCGATCGAGGGGTACGAAAAGCAATGGAGGACATAACAGAAGGTGAGCCAACTTGCATTGGTTGTCATGTCCAGAGACTCAAATATCACCATTAGCCTGACTTCTTTTACTGACTGAACTACACCATTAAGGCTTGTAATCCCAATAATAGATGAGCCTTCTAACCAGTCATATCTCAATGACAACCAGTCAACTGACAAAGTCTAGAATTAAAGTGTCAGTAGTGTTACTGGGGTGCATGTGTTCAGCATGAAAGATAATACTTTGGGATTCTCCAAGTTCTGTGCTTTCTGTTGTTCTACTTCTTGTTGACTCCATTCTTAAGATTCCTTCTTGCGACTTCATTGGATAGTGTTCATCACTTGACTTACAACTCATGTGGGCTCTTAGACTATAGGATTATCAACAAAATTTTGCGTGTGTAGGAGAATAGTGGAACCCCTGCAGGTGTTTGAATATTGAGGAAATGCATTTTTGCAGAATTACACAAGCATTTACAAATGCTACACAATATGAAAAGCATTCAAGAATGACAGCATTTCCTACTGTAATGTGAAGAATGTGGCTCATGTGGCTACAAACTCGGTGAGTTTAAATGCCTTGTTAAAATTGCACTAGCACAATTTAAAATATTTGTTTACAAGTTAATTTCTAATTTTAAAATGGCATTATTTGAAATGTCTTATATTTACAATAAATACAAATGATTTATTTTCTCCTTTTAATGAACTTGCTTTTTACATTAAAACTAAAATGTCACCTTTTGCATAATACTTTCTAATTTCAAGTGATGTGTATGCAGGACCTAACATGACAAATCAATCAATCAATAAATAAATAAACAAATCTAGAAATAAATAAATAAATAAACCACAGATACGTAAATTAATTAATGTTCAACATAAAATGGTATATAAATAAAAACATCTAATTTATTTATTTATTTATGGATTACAGAACTAACCAAGCTACAGTATATGTTTGGTCCACAAGAGAAATTTGTTTGTTCGATTACACTTACTGTGTTTTTGAATCAGGTTGAGACTTTACTAGTTAACTACAGCATGAAGCAGTAATACTGTAGTCTTACATATGTTTACTGTAGCTTGGTTACTTCTGTGATGACTAAGGCTCTGAATAGAGTTTCTACTCAGTTCCGTTTGATAGCTGATGAGTTGGACCATGGGCATGTTGACAAAGACTGGGTTGAGAGGTGAATTTAAGATTTGGGAGACTTGAGCGGAGAAATGTATGTGGACCAGTCAATATTGGATAACCTTCAACATGAGTCCGTGTCCAAGACAGCTAACGTGGGTCGTGCTGCCTGTTTGCACCCATTGCAGACAATAGAGCCCTATGTCGATCATAAACATCAATAACAGGATACAGTGGGGCAAAAACGTATTTAGTCAGCCACTGATTGTGCAAGTTCTCCTTGTTAGAAAGATGAGAGAGGTCTGTAATCTTCATCATGGATACACTTCAACTATGAGAGACAAAATGAGAAAAAATCCAGGAAATCACATTGTAGGATTTTTAAAGAATTTAATTGTAAATCATGGTGGTAAAAAGTATTTGGTCAACAACAAAAGTTCAACTCAATACTGTTGTAACACAAACTTTGTTGGGAATGACAGAGGTCAAACGTTTCCTGTAAGTCTTCACCAGATTTGCACACACTGTAGCTGGTATTTCCATACAGATCTGCTCTAGGGCAGTGATGTTTTGGTGATGTCGCTGGGCAACACGGACATTCAAATCCCTATACAAATTTTCTATGGGATTGAGATCTGGAGACTGGCTAGGCCACTCCAGAACTTTGAAATGCTTTTTACAGAGCCACTCCGTTTCACGAGCGGTGTGTTTGGGATCATTGTGTGAGCGGTGTGTTGGGATCAGACCCAGCCACGTTCCATCTTCAATGGTCTCACTGATGGAAGGAGGTTTTGGCTTAAAATCTCATGATACATGGCCCCGTTCATTCTTCCCTTAACACGGATCAGTCGTCCTGTCCCCTTTGCAGAAAAACAGTCCTGAAGCATGATGTTTCTACCCCCATGCTTCACAAGCAACAGCATGGGATGCAACTCCGCATTTTTCTTCCTCCAAACATGACGAGTTGAGTTTTTACCAAAAAGTTCTATTTTGGTTTCATCTGACCAAATGATTTTCTCCCAATCCTCTTCTGGATCATCCGTATGCTCGCTGGCAAACTTCAGACAGGCCTAGACATGTACTGGCTTAAGCAGGGGGACACTCCTGGCACTGCAGGATCTGAGTCCCTCTCGGCGTAGTGTGTTACTGATGGTAGCCTTTGTTACTTTGGTCCCAGCTCTCTGCAGGTCATTCATCAGGTCCCTCTGTGTAGTTCAGGAATTTTTACTCACCATTCTCATGATCATTTTGACCCCACAGGATAAGATCTTGTGTGGGGCCCCAGATTGAGGAAGATTATCAGTGGTTTGTATGTCTTCCATTTTCTTACAATTGCTCCCACAGTTGATTTATTCACACCAACCTGCTTGCCTATTGTAGATTCACTCTTCCCAGCCTGATGCAGGTCTACAATTTTCTTCCTGGTGTCCTTTGACAGCTCTTTGGTCTTGGCCATGGTTGAGTTTGGAGTCAGACTGTTTGAGGCTGTGGACAGGTGTCTTTTATACAGTTAACGAGGTCAAACAGGTGGCATTAATACAGGTAACACGTGGAGGACAGAAGAGCTTCTTAAAGAAGTTACAGGTCTGTGAGAGCCAGAAATCGTGCTTGGTTGTGGGTGATTAAATACTTATTTTCCACCATGATTTACAATTAAATTCTTAAAAAATCCTACAATGTGATTTCTTGGATTTTTTTCTCAATAGTTGATGTGTACCTATGATCAAAATTACAGACCTCTCAGCGGCTGACTAAATACTTTTTTGCCCAACTGTATATTTCCGTTGTAGAAATGCAGTTTGATAATCGATAAAACAAAAGAAAACAAGAAACATATGATTATTAATCTGGTCTGTGATATCCCATGCAGACGGTTTCTCTAATGTTTAGTTGAGTCTGGTCCACCTTGCAGCTCACCCTCTGCCCACCTTTGACCAATAGCTTGTTAGAATTTCATTAGTGACGCCCATGGTAGAAATCCTTAAATAAATAAATCAGTTAGCCATGTTTTAGTTATATACCATATTTATAAAATTAGATGCACTTTTTCATTAGAAAAAATGTCCCAGCTTTAATAGTTGAACATATTAAAAGTAAAGACCTTGTCAGTGAACTCTGAGGACAAAAAAAACAAAACCAAAACAAAATAATCTTTCATTAATTGTCATCGAGATAAAATGCTCAATTAATCGTAAGGTTGGTTGATCTTATACTCATGTGTGGACAAGACCTGGGATACTGTGTTTTACACAATCCGGTCTATGTTCATTTGTATGCTCATTCAGCATGTACACTACAGAGAACTTCTCTTATACAGTACACTTACAGGCTTGTGGGTGAGCTAAATACTAACCAGCTTTAGAGAGTACGCAAGCTGCATGTTGACAGTATGAATGTTATATAGACCTAGAGGATCTGCTATGGAATGGCTGCACAGAGTTGAGTTTCGTCCTCCACACAATAGTCACATGTTACCAGTTGTGCTTGTTTCACCCTTTTTCTCTGTCTATTTCTGTCAGTTTGTCTTTGTGCACACTTTGTTTTCCTTTGCCTTTCCATCTCTCACTCACTGCCTGTAACCGGCAGGATATGTGAGGTTCTGTCTGGTCATGTCTTCTTTGTGTGTGTGCGTGTGTGCGCGTGTGTGTGTGAGTGTTTGTTTTATTTTAGGTTCCACAACTTCCTCTTCAACACTCCAGAATGAAGCTGAGCTGGGAGATGATGATGTTTTCACAGTAAGCCATTTTACCTCTTAAACTTAAGCATGACTGTTGCATTAAGGGCATATTTCTCGTCATTTTGTTCTTTATAGCAAAATGAGATTTCATTAGAATATATACAACCCCAAATCAGAATAGGTTGTATCAGTATGGAAAATGCAAATGAAAAACATGCACTGTATCTTACATGTACTTTGTTTACATTTACTTATTTAATTTGTTAATATACATGCCTTCCGGCATTTCAGGCCTACAACATATTGCAAAAATGTAGGAATGGGGGCAATTTTGGGCTTGTTATGAGGTAAAAAAAAAAAACAACAACAACTAAATACTGATTTTAAAACGGGATGTCAAAACAGTGCAAAACCACATGCTGCACACATTACAAAGTCATGGTTGCGGAAGAAGAGGGTACAGGTACTGGACTGGCTTGCCTGTAGTTCTGACCTGTCCCCAGTAGAGAATGTATGGAAAATTTATTTATTTATTTATTTTATTTTTTTAAATGTAAAGTGTGACGACAATGACCTGTATTGTTGCACACCATAAGATGCCTTAGCAGGAGGAATGGGACAAAATAACACCGGAAACAGTTGGTATTTTCAGTGCCAAAGCATTGTGTTGTGAGAAGGAATCGCAACAGTACAAAGTGGTAGATGCTATACCGTCCCAAGTTTTTTATTTATTTATTTATTTTTTTAATGCAGGAAAGGATGTTTATTAACAAATGAAATGAAGTTGACCAGACAAAACATGAAATATATTTGGTTTCTGCAACAGAATACTAGACAAAGTAAACGTAAGAAGCATTTATTTTTTATTTGCATTTTCCACTCTGTCCCATTTTCATGATTTGGGGTTTTATATACACATATATAGTGTCTCAGCCCGCCGCTATCAATATGCAGGATACTACTGTAACTTTCGGGTGGGGGTGGAATGTAGTCATCAAAGAAAAATTGAGAGGTTATGAAAAGCTTTATAAATCTCACATACAGAGTCTTTTTCCCTCCAGCTGTTTTTCCCTTTTTTTCCTCTTTTTTCTCATTGTGTGTTAATCGTTCCGGAAAAGGTAGAATCTTAGTGATATTTTTAACTTGCAGTATGAAGCTATAGTAGAAGAGGTGATCCTTTGTTGCACACTAGATGATGGGATTGTAGTGGAACACTGGGCAGGTTTCCTGTAGCTTAAGTACAGTGGTGATTGAAAGTTAGTGAACCCTTTAGATTTTTCTATATTCTGCAGAAATCTGAGCTAAAACATCATCAGATTTTCACACAAGAAGTAGAAAATGTAGATAAAGAGAACCAAGTTAAACAAATGAGACAAAATATTATGTTTGGTCATTTATTTATTGAGGAAAATGATCCAATATTACGTTTTAGTGAGTGGAAAGGTATGTGAACCTCTAGGATTAGCAGTCAATTTGAAGGTGAAATTGGTGTCAGGTGTTTTCAATCAATGGGATGACAATCAGGTGTGAGCGTGCACCGTGTTTTATTTCAAGAACAGGGATCTATCAAAGTCTGCTCTTCAGAAGACGTTTGTGGAAGTGGATCATGGCACGAACAAAGGAGATTTATGAGGACCTCAGAGAAAAAGTTGTTAATAGTCATCAGGCTGGAAAATGTTACAAAATCATCTTTAACAAGTTTGGACTCCACAAACCACAGTCATACAGATTGTGTACAAATGGAGGAAATTCAAGATCATTGTTACCCTCCCCAGGAGTGGTTCACCAACAAAGATCACTCCAAGAGCACGGCGTTTGATAGTTGGCGAGGTCACAAAGGAGCCGAGGGTAACTTCTAAGCAACTGATGACCTCTCTCACATTGGCTAATGTTAATGTTCATGAGTCCACCATCAGAAGAACACTGAACCACAATGGTGTGCATGGCAGGGTTGCAAGGAGAAAGCCACTGCTCTCCAAGATGAACAAGCTACTCGTTTGCAGTTTGCTAAAGATCACGTGGACAGAACGCTATTGGAAGAATGTTTTGTGGACGGATGAGTCCGAAATAGAACTTTTGGTTTAAAAGAAAAGCATTATGTTTGGACAAAGTGCATTCCAGCATAATCTCATCTCATCTGTGAAACATGATGGTGGTAGTATCATGGTTAGGGCCTGTTTTGCTACATCTGGGCCAGGATGGCTTGCCATCATCGATGGAGCAATGAATTCTGAATTATTTCAGAGAATTCTAAAGGAAAATGTCAGGACATCTGTCCATGAACTGAATCTCAAGAGAAGGTGTGTCATGCAGCAAGACAACGACCCTAAGTAAGCAAGACTCACACCTCTGCCAAGCTACCACTGTTGCATCACTGAGTAAGGCCCTTAACCCTTAACGCTGACGCGAGGATTGCGAGGATATGGCAACCCAGACCCATTTCCCCCGATTGTACACAGGACTCACGCTGTTTTGTAGCTGTTAGCAGTTTATTACCTTTGAACTATTTTAGTTACTGATCGCATCTTTATCGTATATAATCGTATATATAGTACTTTTTTACATCATCTTAATCATTTTCTTCTCGTACCAGCGGATTATATTTTTTGCCGCTAATCGTTATTTAGTAACTTTTTACAGGTATACCGGCTTGTGTTTGCAGTAATTAGCCATTAGCTAATTACCAGAGTTGCATCTTCTTTTGCAGTAGTGTGTGTTTTTATAAATTTTTTACAGCCTTTTCCCACCTTTTTTTCTGAGACTTAGTTTTTTCTGACATTTTGTATCAACTTTCCATTAACTTTCCATTAACGCTTTAATCGAGCATTGCATTGGACCATCGGCTGCAGCTGAACCATATCTTCACTCGGCACCCCACAACACCACCCAAAGCTAAGTACCTTTAATTCATTAGTTGTACTAACATGGCTTCTGCTGTGCTTGTTCCCTGTGCCGAGTGTGGCATGTTTAGCTATTCTTCCTCCGTCATTAGTTTAAATTTTATTTGTGATAGGTGTAGGCTTGTAGCCAGTCTGACAGAGAAGATTGTAGTTTTAGAGGTGCACATCCAGACATTAGAGAAGGTTAGCTCAGCTCCTAGCTTAGCAGATCTGGATGCCACAGGTGAAGGCAGAGCCTTCGCAGCAGGGCAAGTGGGTGACGGTTCGGCGACGTAGCCATAAGGCTAGCCCACGAGAGCACCACTCTTTACCTGTTCACGTGTCCAACAGGTTTACCCTCCTCAGTGATGCACCCACTGAGCAGCCTGTTGAAAGAGCTCTGGCCATAGGTGACTCTGTTTTATGACACGTGAAACTTGCTACCCCTTTAGGGACACCAGCAGCTAGAGTTATCTGTATCCCGGGAGCCAGAGTGCCGGACATTGTAACGAGTCTTAGTGAACTCGAGAGCCGCAGGTTCTCTAGGATAGTTATTCATGTAGGGACTAATGATGTACTCCTTCGTCAGTCAGAGGTTACTAAGGCTAATTTTGTAGAGGTGGTTAGAGTGGCGAAGGCGATATCCAGTAGTGTGCTCTGGCCCCATCCCAATGCGGCGAGGTGACCAAGCCTACAGCAGGTTATGGTCGCTGAACTGCTGGCTGTCCAAGTGGTGCTCTGAAAACAACGTGGGCTAT
>JAJAGP010000590.1:31424-82975 GCA_025084515.1 Ancistrus triradiatus | reverse complement strand
CCTCCCAAGGTTTCTTCCTAGAACTAGGGAGTTTTTCCTTGCCACTGTCGCCCTAGGCTCGCTCAATTTGGGATTGGACGTAGTTATTAGGAGATAATCTAAACTTGTAAAGTTGCTTTGAGACAATGCTCCATTGTAAAAAGCGCTATATAAATAAATCTGACTTGACTTGACTTGACTCAGGGGTCAGTGCTTGGCCCGCTTTTATTCTCTCTGTACATGCTGCCACTAGGCTCAGTTATTCGTAAATATGGCATTAGTTTCCACTGCTATGCAGATGATACACAGCTGTACATATCAGCCAAACCTAATGACAGCCTTACAATCAACAAAATTGAGGACTGTGTAAAGGAAATAAAAGATTGGATGTTATTTAATTTTCTCTTACTTAACTCAGATAAAACTGAGGTTCTATTAGTGGGACCCAAGGCTGTGAGAGACAGGTTAGCTACATCTATCCCAAATCTAGATGGCTGTTCAGTATTGCCCAGTCCATCTGTAAAAAACTTAGGTGTTATATTTGATTCAGATATCTCCTTTGATGCGCACATTAACAGAATCTCTCGAATTGCTTTCTTTCAATTATGTAATATCGCTAAACTTAGAAATATCCTCTCTTTTAATGATGCAGAGAAACTTGTTCATGCGTTTATAACCTCAAGGTTGGATTACTGTAACGCCTTACTTACTGGATGCTCTAGTAAATCTATAAATAAACTTCAGTTAGTTCAGAATGCAGCTGCCCAAGTGCTAACTCGAACGAGAAAATTTGATTATATCACTCCTGTTCTATCATCACTACACTGGTAACCAGTCAAATTCCGCATCGATTACAAAATACTTCTTATAACTTATAAAGCTCTACATGGCCTGGTCCCACATTATCTGAGTGAACTCAGTGTTTTTCAATCCAACTCGTCTACTCCGTTCGCAGGGTACAGGACTTCTTTTAGTTGATAGAATTAAAAAAGTCACAGCAGGGGGAAAGGCTTTTTCATACATGGCCCCCAACTATGGAATAAACTTCCCACTTTCGTTCGAGACTCAGACGCTCTCCAAAATTTTAAGTCTCGACTAAAGACATACATATTTGCTCAGGCTTTTGACTAGCTTCAGACCAGGATGCATGGCTTGGGTCACTGGGGCTGGAGTCTGGAGTCATGTCTGGCCTGCCTGCCTTGTCCGTTAGCCTGGAGTGTTGCGTGGGCAGTCTGGCTGGGCTGGGCTTCGGTCCTCGTGATCTTGACTTTTGCATCTTTGCCTTAGACTAAGGGCAGAGCTGGGGGTTCATAGTCAAAGAGTCTTATGGTGATCAGAGACGTTGGGTTGCTGTCTTTTGCCTCCCGTGGGGTTGCCGATTTCTCATGTGATCCTTCTTGGCTGTGTTACGTACCAGTTCTCCTTTTTCTAGTTATGCTGCTATAGCTAATGCTGCCGGGGTCTCATGCTGCACAAGGCATCAGTGATTGTTAATAGACACTGTGCTCTTAATCAATAACTAATTACATTTTCTGTTTTCTCTCCGAGCTGTGTTCCTGTACCAGTTCCATCCCCACACATGATGTTCATCCGTTGCAGCTTCACTCAAGCTGCTTCCGTCATAAGCTCCAGCCCCATGATATTGCCGATGTGCATATTTCACATTTTATTCGAACTATGACTCTATGACTTTTGTTTTGTTCTTAGATTTATCATCTACGCCGCCCAAGGAGGTTGGGTCCCTTTTTGAGTCTTGGTCTTCCCAAGGTTTCTTCCTATAACTCTCAGGGAGTTTTGCCACTGTTGCCCTAGGCTTGCTCAATTTGGGATTGGACGTAGTTATTAGGAGATAATCTAAACTTGTAAAGTTGCTTTGAGACAATGCTCCATTGTAAAAAGCGCTATATAAATAGATTTGACTTGACTTGACAAGTTGTTCTATCAAAGAATGTTTAAAGAACAATTAAGTTAATGTTTTGCAGTGGCCAAGTCAAAGTCCTGATCTTAATCCAATCGAAATGTTGTGGAATGACCTGAAGCGAGCCGTTAATTTGAGGAAACCCACCAACATCCCAGAGTTGAAGCTGTTCTGTACAGAGGAATGGGCTAAAATTTTTCCAAGCCGGTGTTCAGGACTGATCAACAGTTACAGGAAACATTTAGTTTGTAACATTTATATTGCTGCACAGGGGGGTCAAACCAGATACTAAAAGCAAAGGTTCACATACTTTTGCCACTAACTAATATGTAGTATTGGATTATTTTCCTCAATAAATAAATGACCAAGTATAATATTTTTGTCTCATTTTCTTTAACTTTTTGTACTTTTAGGACTTGTGTGAAAATCTGATGATGTTTTAGGTCATATTTATGCAGAAATATAGAAAAACCTAAAGGGTTTACAAACTTTCAAGCACCACTTTATTATTCTAGGCTGCTTGCCTTTCAGTCAAGCCATTTGGTACCAGTCATAGTCATGCAGGCAGGGTCAGGAGGTGACCTTCTTCCTCTCGGTAAAGCTGTCATTTGCAGCTGCTTTTGAGCTAACTGCTACCCTGATTTACTGCCATCCAGTGTACGGGGAGAGGGGATGTAATTGTACAGGGGAAACTACATGTACTTAATTCAGTAACTGCAGAAGATCTGATTTTGTCATTAATCCGAGGGGTATACATGCACTTTAGTAATCAGATAATGGGTTTACATGACCCAGGCAATTCTACCTTGCAACTAGCCAATAATCTCACAAAGATGTGCTGTAAAATTCAAATACTGTAATATCTTCATTTGGGGCTGTTGGTGACTTTATGGAATATTGCTTTTGGGAAATTATGTTCTGAGATTATGTGCGGGTGTACATTCCTCCCAAATTATTTCTCTGAAACTAACCTATACTTAACCCCAGACTATTTTAGTTCATTCAGAACAGAGCAGAGGAGTCAGTCAGTGGGGTGTGTCTCCTAAATACACTCAAACGCGCGCGCACACACACACACACACACACAAGTTTGTCTTTCTATCAGTATATTGTGGAGACTTTCTATTGATATAATACTTTGAGTTTTATTTCATTGCAGACAGTATGAAACCATAATGAGCTTAGGCTTGTGCTTTTACCCTTTACAGACTGAAATTCCTGCAGATCTCTTTCATTTAATTATATTATGCACTGTAGAGGAACAAACATGCAAATCCCTTCTAATCTTTTTTTGAGGAACATTGTTTTTAAACATTTCAATAATTTTTGCACTTGTTGAAAAACTGCCCTTATTTGCTCCTCAGAGACTCAGCCTTTCATGGATACAGCTTTTGTACCAAATCATGATTGCAATCACCTGTTGACATCACCTGTTTGAAATAACATCAATATTTATTTTTTTGGTTTGTTTGTTTGTTTGTTTTTTATTACTAGCCCTAAATTGCCCCATCCCAACATTTGGAATGTGTTGCAGGCCTGAAATACAGGAATGGATGTTTATTAACAAATTAAATTAAGTTGAACAGACAAAACGTAATATCTTGTGTTCATACTGTCTACTGTCTTCTACTGTCTAATAATAGTCAAAGGAAATGTAAGGAGCACTGTGTTTTTTAATATGCACATTTTCTATACCATCCCAACTTTTTCTGAATTGAGGTTGTAATAATTCTACTCCTAACCTTAAACTCAGTAACCCAAAGCTAATCTTTTGGCTCACTTGATTTTTCAAAAGAATATTGCAGAATTAAAAAAAATGTATATCCCTATGGAGACATTTGGTGCATGCTTTTGCGTGGCTCTCTTGCATCACCCACATGCCTTGCCATGCAGAAAAGAGAGAAAATCCCAATTCTTTGTGAGTCATTAACACGGCACTCAAACGTTGAGCAGGTCAGTCCACTGATTACGACTGGTCTCTTAAAGAAAAAAAGTATGACAGGTCACTTTGGTATAATTAACAATGTAACACATTCCGTTGATTGTTCTTTAGCCTGTATTTGTACTGATCAGGAGACATGATGAATGCTTCTGCAATATATGGTCACTGAGATGTTGGTGTAGGCTGGACAACTTTTGTAACACATTTACTCATGTTTTGGCAGATAAGGCTGATACGAAGTGTTAAAGTAAAAGTGGGTAAATGTTGAATGTACAGTGTGCTCCACAGTTATTGGCACCTTTGGTAAAGGTTACTAAGTATGTTACAGGAAAGTGTATTTGTGAGTAATGTAGCTTGATCTTGCAGTAAAAGCAGAGCAATTTATTTATTTTATTTCATTTATTGAACCTTTAATTTAACTAGGAGAGTCATTAAGAACTGATTCTTATTTACAATGGCAGCCTGGCAAGTAGCCAATGCCACTTGAGGAACATAAATTTAGCCTTTAATATATGCAATTACAGTAATGTCCTATCCAAAAATTACTGTTTTAGCAAAGCATATGTAGCGAACTAAGACTACACTTTAATTGGATTAATTTTTAATTAAACTTTATTAATTAAGATATATGTTAATTAATTAAGAAATATGAGGCACCACCAAATCGATTAATGATAAGTATAAATAATTCACTGGCCGATCTGGAAACAGGAAAAAGAAACAACAAACTTCCCCCCCCTGATTAGTCTAGTTCTGATAGTTGAATTCCAAGTAGTTTCTCGGACCTTTGATGAATGAATGAGCTCTCAAACCAGGGGGCGGCAAATTCAAAGGTTTTATAACAAAGTTTATTTAACTACAAAAAGGAAAATCACAGATTATCTAAGGGTAATAACGAGGTGTATCACAGAGTTAAAAATCATAAAATGACGATGAACATGATAATCACAGTATGGAGAACAGGAATACCCCATGGCAAGCGTACACATTACAGTAATAAAATTAAAAAACACCAAGATGGACTCTATGTAACTTATCGGTCGCGCAAATAATTCAACGTTGCAATGTTACTGGAACCTTATACGTTGAATGTGGATAGTGTGGTAAAAATATTAGGCGTGAAAAGGTATGTTTGAAGCGTGGGTTTAAAGATTTAAAAATTAAGACCGAGCCAAGGGAAACCAGAAAAAGCCATAAATGGTACTCGCCTGGAAGGGTCACTCGAGTGGTTCGGGGCATTCCAATTCCTGGCCCAGCCGTCCAAAGGCACGATATGGGAGCTTTAGCGTCCGTCTGGCACACCGTAACTCGGACCCGGCTTTTCGGGCGTAGCTCTTTGGGTTCTGCCGACGGTTTGACCACGTTGGACTGGTGACTTAAAATGGCGTCCTTCCCGATTTAGGATGAGGGCTTCACGCTAACGGCGTCTCGCTTGGGGGGGCTGTACAACTCAGATTTATCTTGGCCACAGATAAAGGTGGAGTTGGCGCGTTTCTACACCACGAGCTTCACAAAAAACTTGAAGAAACTTGGATGGTACAAAAATGTCTGAGCTTAGAGTGGTTGGTCTTTTAAACTATATTCTAGTTCAGCGACCGAACTACTAAGGATGCTGTATACAGGAAACTTTAAGTGGGTAAAATGAATAATCAAAAACGTTACAAAAGGAAAAACATAGAACATAAAGAACAAAGGATACACACGAACTTGAAACTAGCTTACTACGTGGTCGTCCCGCGTTGCTTTAAAAATGTTCCAGCTCGGGGGGCGGCTGGAGGCGGGGACATAAGGAGTTGCCCTTACTTAGCCCCCAATGAGAAGTGACTCCTCAGTAAAGACTCCTAATCACGGTGCCTTATTTCACCATAAGCCACAGACGTTAACTGGATAAATAATATTCCTACTATCTAAAAGAGATTGAAAAATATCACACAATAACCAAAAATCCTCAAAGTTACAAGTTTAGATGCAGACTTCGTTGTAAGGTTCAGATGATCAAAAGCACCTTGAATTGATAACTTAGAACATCGTTAAAGCATTCTAACTACAGCGCAGGCATTTACTTTACTTTTAACTAAACAATACTATGATTAATACAAGCTGTAGGAAATGGTACATTGTAAATAACTTCATGTTTGTTGCACAAATTATTAAAACCCGATCGATCAAAACACATAGGCAAAAGCTGTTATTTCTATATATCATACTAATCCAGATCACTAAATATATATATAAAAAAAAAAAAGATAATTATACTAAAACATTAATCAAGTAGATATGAAGTAACATAAATTCAGTAACATACATATGTATGATCTATAATGGTGTGTGGATATAAAAGAATATCCTTGATCCACTCTTTGTATGAATCATTTAAATGTATATAGCGTGTTTGGACTTATGTAATTAAAAGGTTTCGATGAAGATAATCTGTTCCCAGAAAGAGTTGAGTACAATTAAAGTTTGTCTCTTTAGAATAAAAACTGAGTTCTTGTTTTTTTTAAAAGGGAAGGCCATAGTTTCTTGACCGTTTCTTGATGTCGTAAATCTCCAGGGGTGCCTTTCTGCCGCCAGGCTTGGGTGATAAGGTTTGCAAGAGAGTCTGTGATGACAGAGTTCAACTATGGGGAAAGAAAGTCATTAATTTTTGCAAAAGTCAGAAGACAATTAAGAAAGCTTGGTGGTCTGGATCGTTGAAACCTAAGATTAGCACATGGACTTAGTTTATGATTGGAGATGTCGAAGGTTATATGTCTTGTTTGAACAGACGTCCAATTCCGTTGGCTTCAGAAAGAGTCAACCGTTGGAGTCAAAGGTGGGGGTTAAGATCCTGTCCAGATGTAGGGCCTTCTGCATTCCAAGATGTTGTAAAGTTTATGACTTGGGGGAAGAAGGTAAAGAGAGGGAGATACAGCGATCACGCTACACATGTCAATTTTGGCACCTCTGTTAGCACTAGGTTACTGATTCCTGTTTATATTTCACTTTGTTGCAAATATGAGGAGGCTAAATTCCCTCAATTCATGAAGGAAAAAATTTGAGAATACTAAAATGAAATTTGACAAGTGTTGATTTTTTCCTGGCCTCAAGCGAGCCTTTGGAGGACATATTGCACACTAGAGGACATGGAGCGTCTGTATTGAGGAGTGCTTTTAGTTATTTTTTCTCTTGAAGCTCATTAAGCACAGTGCTATTATGTTTGTAGAGGGAAGCTACACAAAGTACTACATCCAGAAGTGTCAATATTTTTGACACAAGTGGTATTGTTAAAAAAAAAAAAAAAAGCACAACATCAACACTTTTCTTAGCATCTATACCAATGGTGACAGTAATTTTGGACCTGATGTTATACTATGTTTTGTGTACATAATAATTTTAATTACATATTTTTTATTTATTTTAATGAGCTCTATTCTTAAAAGCAGAGATGCTGTGTGTGTGAAGTGATTGCAGTATATTGCCCTAAATACCACTAAATTAATCTAAATTATATTAAAGCAATAATTCACTCAAGGCTCTGCATTAGCATGCTTTTATCATGGGGGGAAAAATTTTTTATGCTTAGAACACCCTTCTCCTGTGATTACGCCCAAATTTACTGCTTTTTTCCCCAGGACACTATACCTATCTATCACAGTAAAAAAAAAAAATACCGTATTTTTCGGACCATAAGGCGCACTTAAAATCCTTGAATTTTCTCAAAAATCGACAGTGCGCCTTTAAATGTGGTGCGTCTAATGTATGAATTAATTCTGGTTGAGCCTTCTGACCTAGAACCGATTGTAGATGGTACACGGCGCTCATAAATCTGTCAAAATGTTTTAGCACGGTCTTGGTAGGTTACGAAGCTTACGGCCACCATAGTCAGGAAACATCGCTGAGTAATACGGTATGTGCTTCAGCGTTACGGTGTGTGCATTCATTCATTTATTTTCGAAGCGGATTTCAAACTCAACGCTATCAGTCACGCAGTACAACATGGACATAGAGCAGCTGCAAGAGAATTCAACATTAACGAATCAATGATACGGATCAATGATATGGAGGAAGCAAGAAGACGCCCTGCGCCAGGTAAAGACCACCAAACTGAGCTTCCAAGAGTTTTGTTTCATTTCATGCGTCTTATAACCCGGTGCGCTTTATGTATGAAAATATACCCGTTAGCAGCCGATCGTTGATATCGCGTCTTATAATTTGATGCTCTTTATGGTCCGAAAAATACGGTATGTCTAGTATAAAAGTATGCCTAAATTAAAATTTTGCCCTTACATTCTCAGGTTTTAAAGATTTTTTTTTTGTTTTAGAGCTGGATGTAAATGTTGGATTGTTTTGTATGGAGGCTATATGTGCAAGTTCGCTAACTGCGCACACAACAATTCAGGTTGGGTCAGTAAACACACTTGACTGTATCCCAAGGAAGTGGGATATGAAGGGCCAACAGTCCTGAAGAGAGAGGAAAAGTAAAGGAATCCGTGCTTCTTTATTTGAGAAGTCCCTTGAGAAGTCAGGGAATTCCTCTTTCATTTGCCTGTCTTTTCCAGGGTTGGTTTCCAGGTTTTCATTTTGTAGCCTTATTATTGCCTCCGTCTGTCGCCAGAGACCACACTCAAACCATACCAATTTAGTGTAATCAATTAACCTAACTTGCATGTCTTTGGACTGTGGGAGGAAACCGGAGTACCCAGAGTTAACCCACACGGACATGGGGAGGACCCAGGCCACTCCACCCTGGGATTAAACCCAGGACCTTCTTGCTGTGAGGCTGCGATGCTACCCACCGTGTCGCCCCATATACTATTTGTTATATTATGTATATATTACGTTTCTGCACCTACTTTGTTGGGCTGTGGATTGTCCCATTGTGTTTGAATCACTTCAGTGTGGTGGTGATCAGGCTGGTTTGATTATAGCTCAGTCTGGTGTGGTTTGGTGCTGCTGGGTTAATTGCAGGGCTGTGACTCTTGGATCTAATGAAGTGGGGCTCATTTGTGAAATCACTCAAAATACCTCAAAATGTGTTTTCCCCCCACCCAGCTCTTTCTCTACCCTCATTATCTCCCTGCCCTCCCCCACCATGCCACTGATTGCAAGTCATTAAGAAGCTTGCTATGAAGGTATCCCTTTGAATCAGTGCCACATGTGCCTTTGAAGTCCCACTTTATCTCCACCAAACTACTCCACCAACTTTAGAGCCGTTTGATAAGATGACTGAAACTTAACCCTGTAAAACCCAAAAAATAGAAAAAAAAATTCACCTCTTTTATGCTTATGATGTTAAAGGAGGCATCTGAAGCAAAAATTGAAGGTGACCTAATTTTTTATGTTTTAGTGAGTTTTTACAGAAATGTTGCAACATTGGGCCTGGATGGGATCAGAATTTGTGTATTTGCACTCACGCTGGCAAAACAAATATACTGCACAACAAAGGGTTAATTTGCACTGTGGATTGCTTACAAAGCGATATAACAGTAAATATAATTAATAATCACTCAGAAGTCATACTTTTATGAATCTAAATTTATTGGGCAAAAAAATTATTGGTGCAGACAGGACACGCTGACAGAACCCAGATTAGTGGGAGACGACAGCGATAACCACTTATGCTTATGTACAGTGGTACTTCAAAAAGCATTTCCTTTCATATCAAAAGCATAGACGTACACCGCACTTCCTGCAGAGGGTATTGGTGTAGCCTTTATCACAGTGTCTGTAGCGTCCTCTCTTTGTTTTTACAGGAAAATGTGCAACCATTTCCTTGTGCACATCCACTGGTGGTACACAAGGTCACAGGTCTCTGTAATATTACTGTCATGGATGTCAAAGGGCTCCCGCTGCCTAAAGATGGTTGCCCTCTCTTTGCCATTGTGAGAGTTGATTTTATCTAAATAAAATGAGTAAAAGTTCAATTACAATGTCAAACATATATTAAAACTGTATAATCAGTGAAATATTTAATAAGACAAACAACAGAAATGGATTCTTACCAGGATGAGAGAAGATGCTAGTTGCACCTGAAACCCTCTCCTGTTCAGCATCTCTTTCTTGTGAATGTTGGCAGCTTTGCAGTTCCACTTGTAGAGGAGCCAGGCGTTGATTACAGTTGGGTAAGCGCACTTGCCTGGCTGTTTCCACATAATGCAATCCACAGTCAAGGAGCTGAACTACTAATGGGACAGAGGTGAAGTAGATATCAGCGTAGATTTTATAGTTCTGATCATCTGGAAACGTGGAGGCAAGCTTCATTACAACATCACCCGACATTCCAAGTTCAGATCTGGCATGTCTTCCATCGGTGCTGCCTTGGTATACATCAAAGTCACAGAGGATGCCAGAGGACCCAGTTCTCACCCACAATTTGAAGCCCCGTGGGTGAGGGGTTTGCCTCGCATATATTGTTGTATGCTGTTAAATTTCCCCTTGAATGGAACCAACATATCGTCAACTGAGTTGTGCTCTTCAGGTACCAGTTGTGCTCTTCAGTAAAGGATGTTGGCCAAAACTGGGAAAAGTTAGAGAATGCTAAAGTCTGAATCAATTCAGTGCAAATTAATGCTAATTATGTGATACATTCCACTCAAGTCACACAATACTGTGTGATCACTTGGATCAACATACTAAATGGAACACCCAGACCACTTAGATCAACAGTGTCCAGAGCAGTGGACCTGTCCCCACACCCATACATTAACCATCCCACATAATCAGTGTGTGGCTTTAGATATTTTAGAAAAACAAAGCTCAGAAAAACAGCTGTATATGTGTTTTATAGATAAAATACAGCCAACGTTTCAAATACTCCTGCTTGAAGGGCTTGAAATACCACAATACATTGTTTTCATTCAGAATTATTAAAATCTGTTTTAAACAGATGCAAAACGCATTTAGGAACTCCAATTAATCAAATGTATTATATTTCTAGTAGTAATAAGTAGTTCACAGTATGCGAACATATGCCATTTTGACTACCATCCTGACCCAACGCTGTAAAACTACAACACAGACATAAGCTGAAAAAGTTGGTGCATACATTCAAAAATAATTTAGTAATTACATGTTCTAGATATTCTAATAATTGCAAAAAAAAATAATAATTTAGGGATTTTACTTACTTCAGTGTTGAAATATCTACTTCAGTGAAAGAAGGAGAGATGCATATTTTCGCATTAAGTTGTTTGGCTTCATGACCTGATGGTCTGACCTATTTACACATTTACCATCCAATGGCATTGCAAGGCTAAACAATAAGACCTAATGACTTTGTAAATATGGTCTTACAAGAAAAAAAAAACATTTGCAGGTTTGTTTTTGGTATAGCTAAACGTGATTATGTAATTGTGAAACCATGGAACTTACATGGTTAAGAGGGTAAGTTTTAGATTTTTTTTATGTTAAATTTGCTGTTAATGTTAAATCTACTGTTCCGTCTCCTCCTCCTTTTAATTCTAACTCTGTTCATCATTTTCCTCCACCTCTTGAGCAAGGTACATATGCCGAGTCATTTTCTGGACTGCTGTTTTAAACATTTGAAAGGGTCTGCATTTTTATCATCTCCAGAAGGCCTGGTCCAACTAGCTTCCTAAGCATATTTTTAAATCTTGTTTGCTCAGGCTCATGGCAGCGCTGCAAGGGACGTCTGTGTTTTTAATTTTATCTTTATGTAAGGAGTTTACCACAAGTATTGTTATTATTATTATGATTATTATTATTATTATTATTACATTTAGAGAAAATGAAAACAGTTTACTCAAGTAGCTGTGTGGGTCTCCTAAGACCTTTATTTTTAGTGACTTAGTGACCTTTATTTGTGAATTTTAAACATTTATTTAGGGAATTTAACAACTGCATTTAGAATTATATTGTGTGTTAAGGCTATTAGAGTACGTTGTGATTATATAGGCTTTTATTTTTTTCCTCTGTATTGGACAAATGCTTGTGATAAAATGTGGTAGAATTAGGTTTAAAAACAGACTTTTAAAACTCACTGGGAGAGTTTCATATGTTTTTTTTGAGCCCTGTCTATGTATGCTTTTTGCTATAATTAGCCATTGGAAAGCTATGCTGTTGTCAGCAGATTCTTGAGTACTTTACCACTGTTAAACTCATGCCTATTGTTTAGAAGTGTTTAAAAGCATGTAGGCTTGTGTGTGTGTGTGTGTGCACTCTTCATGTCTGTTGAGTGGTGGTTTGGGAAGCGGTAGTGATTCAGACAAGCTGTGCAGCCAAACGGAAGCAGCTAATTCAGACACTCAGCCAGCCAGCCTGTCTACCTGCCTTTATCTCTTTAGCATTTGTCTTAGGGTGCACTCACACTAAGCACGGTTGCCTGAACCGGGCCAGAGCACAAATGTGGAGCGGGGACAAACGCGCTCTGGCCCGCACTCACACAGAAACGCGCTCCGACGCGCTTTCGTCATGCTTCCGTCATCACCATGCTCGCTCGTGCAGCACATATGGTTGTACATATGATCGGGTAATCACATACGTTTATGCTGTTCTTTGCTTTCGTTTTGTGCCCGCTGTGCAGCTGCCTCCGTAAGCACGAGATGCCGAAAAATAGTTCATCATCAGTACATTTATTATAAGGCTTATTAGGGCTGTGTGTCAGCACCAACAAAGAGAAATAAAAAAGCCATGTAGGATATAAGTATAAGCATAGAGTCCGCTGTGCAGCGCGAGAAGCCGGAACACAGTGTGCTGCATTATCAATACAAATTATCAATAAGGCTTATTAGGGCTGTGTGTTAGCGCCAACAAAGATTAAGAAAAAAAATCATATACAGTAAGTATAACCATGAAGTCCGCTGTACAGCATGATGAGCCGAAATTCAGCGCGTCGCACAATAAATGCACCTTATTTTAAGGCTTATTATGGCTGTGAGTCAGCGCGCACAAAGTTAAATAAAAAGCCATGTGTAAGTATAAGCATAGACTCCGCAGTGCAGCATAATCAATGCACTTTGAAGTGCGCTGTGCTGTGTGAGCACGTATGTGATGACGAAAGCGTCCCGGAGCGCGATTCGCACTCACACTACAAACGTACCATGCTGGAGTCCAGCGAACCGCACTCCGGCCCACCTATTTCAAGCGCGCCGGAGTGCGATTCGTGAATCGCGCCCTGGTGCATTGGGAGCACACTAGCCAAACGAACCGCACTCGGGTACCTAACACGCCCGGGCACGGTTCGAATTGCCTAGTGTGAGTACACCCTTAAACACTGAACTATCATCCTCTTTCATCCTCCTTTACACCTCAGCCTTTACCCTCTTTGTTACTATATATTGCTGCACCTAGTTTGATTCAGCTGCTTCTTCCTATGTGTCACAGACTGCTACTGATAGCTCCTCCAACTCATCCCATAAAAAGGACCAAGCCATACGACCATTAACCACATCCACTTTCTACGAACCCAACCGTCATCACTACATCCTGGGCCACTTACATGAGCAGTACAGGACACCGGAGCACTACTTCATGGACCAGGTAGATGTCTTTAGCACAGGAAGGGGAGTGGCTGGATAGAGTGACACACATTTTTAAACTATGTCCATTAAGCAACTAAATACAGTTGTTACTTCTGTCTAGCGTACTAAATACTGCTACATCCATACACAGTTTGGTTATGAATAAAAGTGACATCTGTATTCCACATCCAGGCTACTTTAAACATTAGGGCAGTTGTTCCTGAAGTGGAAGTTTCATTCTAAAAAAAACCTGTTTCTTGCTTTTCTTGTAGTCTTGTGGAAAATCAAAGACTGGAATATTAAAAGAAAACTTCGATATTTGAATGGCTTTAGGATTGTTATGAAGGGTTGCTTGTGATGAGTTATGGAATTTGAAGCAACTGCCTGATGGGGCAGTGTGAAAATGCTTCACACTGCACCATAAAAATATGAACTTCTCTACTGTCACCAGAAGAAATATTTAATTTGAAAATTATACAGTCCCCTCCACAATTATTGGCAGCCCCTGTAAAGATGAGCAAAATGGGTTATCAGAAATTCACCATTGGTGAATTACCTTCATCTCACACTGAAAATGAGAAACAGCCAACCTTTCACTGAAGTAAATTTAGTCAGAGGAAAAAAAGTTCTTCATCAAGAGATAATAATTTTTTCCACAATTATTGCCATTCCTAGGAACTCTTAGAAACAAAATGCCTAGGAATTCTAGGATTTTTTAAATCTATATTTAGCCTTTTTACGTTGATCAGAGTGTCTAGGAACTCTCAAGGAATAATACATGATGTCCACATTCAACATGGGAAAGACAAGAGAACGCACAGTACAAATAAGATAACCACATATTGCCCTTCAACTTCAAGTCAGAGAATGGCTTTAAAAACAGCTACTCACCTGAAAATGCCCATATCTACAGCTACAGTAATAATTAAAAAGTTCCAATCAACTGGAACTGTGGCAAACTTGCCCAGACGAAGACCTGACACCTGTTTATTTTACCCCTGTGCACTGTGACTTAAAAAAAAAAAAAAGACTATGCTGAAAAGAACCTGATGGCCACTGTTAAGTATGGTGGAGAGTCTATGAGGTTGTGGGCTGTTTTTCGTCCAAAGTTCATGGGAACAAACGCAGTCTGCCTCTGTCAAGAAACTAAAATGGGTTGTCATTGGATCTTCCAACAGGACAGTCATCCGAAAAATGCTCACATGGCGCCCACCGAGGCAGACGTGTTTGCGACGTCCTCCGGACACCAACGCTATTTAGTAATTATTCTAGATTTAGTATTTATTTTAAACCTACAGTCCAACAATGCAACAATAAGATACAGCAGAGATGCACTCTTGGATATCAGTAGAGTTTATCACGAACTTACTTTTAGCCTTTCTGACTTGGATTTTCTTCTACGTTCGGACTCCACCAACGCCAACCGGCAAGGCCCAGCATCACCGGTCTCTAGTGAGTTGAGGACTCAAGCAATTCAGCTCCCAACACAGTGTACCATGCGGACCACACATGAGGTGGTGTGTGAGTCTACGTAAACCACAGGTGGTGTTCAGACGTACAAATTGTCAATAAACACTGCTCAGCTGATTTGGAACTTTTAATGGTTAAGTGCAGACCATTTTATCTACCGAGGGAGTTCAGTGCAGTGCTCCGTGAGCAAACTCCAAAACGGCGCTGGGGCTGCTGCATGATATCATCATCAAACAAGAGACCTCACACCCAGACGCTGTGTTTACTGTAGCTGGTGATTTTAACCACTGCAACCTACGGAATGTTCTTCCCAAATACCATCAGCACGTGAGCTTTCCGACGAGGGAGAGTAGCATACTTGACCAAGTCTACAGCAACTTGAGGGGTGCATACAAGGCTGTGCCCCGACCACACTTCGGACAGTCCGATCATATCTCAGTGTTCCTCTACCCATCATACAGACACCTCCTCAAACAAGCTCCCCCAGTAAGTAAAACTGTCAAGAGTATGGAATGAAGAAACTGATCTGGTGCTTCAGGACTGCTTTGAGTGTACAAACTGGGATGTGTTCAGAAGTGCTGCTGTGAAAGAGGACTCAACAGTTGATTTAGACGACTATGCTTCTGGGGTAACTAGCTACATTAGCATGTGCGTTGAGATCATTGTTCCTACTACACAATGCAGACAATATCCCAACCATAAACCCTGGATAAACTGTGAAGTTCAGCCCAATCTACGTGCTCGCTCCACTGCATTTGTCTCAGGCAACGCTGAAGACTACAAAAAGGCCAGATATGACCTGCGTAGATCTATCAAAGAGGCCAAGAGACAATACAGACAAAAACTAGAGGGATTCTACACGGCCGCAGACTCCCGGCACATGTGGCAAGGCCTTCAACACATCACAGACTACCAGCAAAAGAGCAGAACGGTCTCCACCAGCCATGCCACACTGCCAGATGAGGTGAATGAGTTTTATGTTCGCTTCGAAGAACTCAATACCAACCAACAGAGAGGTGTTGTGACCACGGAGAGCTCAAAAAACACATCGCTGGCTGTGTCAACAGCCACAAAAGGCAGCTGGCCCAGACAACATCCCCGGGCAGGCACTCGGGGTCTGCACAGCAGAGCTGGCTGATGTGTTAACAGACATTTTCAATCTATTCCTTCAGCAAGAATCTGTACCCACATGCTTTGAATCAACTACCATCATTCCACTTCCAAAGAAAAACACTGTGACCAGCCTCAATGACTATCGTCCCATTGCACTCACTCCAATTGTGATGAAGTGTTTCGAAAGGATAGTCATGAATCACATCAAAGGGACCATTCCAGACACCTTAGATCCTCTCCAGTTTGCATACCGTCACAATAGGTCCACTGACGATGCAGTTAGCACTGCCATCCACACATCCCTCACACACTTAGAGGGCAAGGACACCTACGTCAGAATGCTGTTTATTGACTACAGCTCAGCATTCAATACAGTAATCCCACACAAACTCTGTGAGAAGCTCCTCACCCTTGGACTGACACCCTCCCTATGTAACTTGGTTCTGAACTTCTTAACAGACAGAGTCCAGTCACTCAGAGTTGGGAAGCATACATCCAAAACAAACACTATAAGTGTAGGGATGCCCCAGGGCTGCGTACAGAGCCCCCTGCTGTATACACTCTTCACACATGATTGTGTGGCCTACCAGAGCAACACCAGCATCATCAAGTTCGCAGATGATACAACAGTTATGGAACTGATCACTGGTGGGAATGAGACAGCATACAGGAGGGAGGTTGCAGATCTGGTGGCCTGCTGTCATGACAACAATCTTTCCCTAAACGCGAACAAAACAAAGGAATTGATTCTTGACACTAGGAGAAGGGAGGAGCTGCACACACCACTATTCATAGGTGAGATGGAGGTGGAGAGGGTGAAAACCTTCAAATTTCTTGCCACCTACATCAGCGAGGATCTCACCTGGTCTCACAACACATGGCAGATAATCCGAAAATCCCAGCAGCGACTGTACTTTATTAGACGGCTGAGGAAATGTGGCATGCCAGACAAAATTCTCAGCAACTTCTACAGACGTACGATCGAGAGTGTCCTTACCAGCTCCATCACAGTCTGGTATGGAAACTGCACTGCTCAGGACAGAAAGGCTCTCCAGCGAGTAATCAAAACTGCAGAGTCCATCTCAGGAGCAGCCTTCCCTTCACTCCAGGACATTTACAAAACCAGGGTCATCAGGAGAGCAATTAACACATCAAGGACAATAAACACCCACAACACAGTCTCTTTACACTTCTACCATCAGGCAGACACTACAGGAGTGTGAAGTCACGGACAGCAAAACTGACAAACAGTTCTACCCAAAGGCCATTAGGCTTGTGAACGACCTTCATACATTCCCTCCATACATTCCCTCCAACTCACACTATTTATAATCCTTCTGTTATTTTCAATAATGCACATATGTTTGCGCTGCTCTTGCTATTTGCACAATAATGTAAATATTCATTACCTCTTCTCAGTGTATAATTCCCCTGAACAGTAATCTATACAGACTTGCACAATACTGTACAATTTGAATTTAAAGTATTTGAACTGTAAATTGTAATCTAGCTTAATTGTAAATAATCTGTGAAAGGAGGATTAGCAAAGTAAGAATTTTATTGTACACTGTAACGCGTCTTACTTTGTGCACATGACAATAAAACTCTTGAATGTTGAACTGAATCTTGAAATTTGTCCCAATCAACACCAAAAATGGTTTACTGAACATAAAATCAAGGTTCTGCTCAGTCTCCTGTGCTAAACCCCATATAAAACTTGTGGGGTGAGCTAAAGAGGAGAGTGCAGAAGTGAGGACCTAGGACCTTGGACATTCTGGAAAGATTCTGTACAAAGGAGCTGTCTCAAATTCCCTGCTCTGTATTCTCTAAACGTTGATGTTATAGGTGGAGACTAAGTGCTGTGTTATTGAGAAAGGGGGGTTATACAAAACAGTACATGTAGTGATGCCAATAATTGTGGAACGTGTTTTATGAAACGAAAATAATTAAAATAATTAACCTTTGTCAAGGGTGCCAGTAATTGTGGCGGGGATTGTATATTTACAGTTTAGTTAATTATACAGTATTTTTTTTAATTACTGATGCTTCATATGTTGTTTTTATTTATTTATGTAGTGAATAGATTAGACTTAGCACTTTGATTTTTGCCCTGATGCCCCAGACCCGGCACGTACGTGCATCCGGCGCATCAGCTGCATGTGGTGTGCAGATAGCCCACCACTGCATGTCAGATCCAGAGGGTGATTACTCAGACCCTTGCTCATGTGACACAGCTGATGAGCGCTTCTGTCGGCGCTTTCTTGGGCCTTGCACTGCTTGCACCGTGACTGTGCTGCTACCCACCACTGCATGCCTGCCACTGCTGTGCTGTGGCCTGTGGAGGGAAACACAAGGCTACTGATTAGTATCATTTGCTTTTAAATGTGTTTTAACATGAACTTGGTTTGCTTCGTGTTTTCTAATGCAGGCAGTGCCCAGGTTGTTACGACGTGTCAGCTTTATCGATGAAGAGGAGGAGGTGGTGCGCATCAACCCACGTGAGTGTGCCTGGCTTGCTGGCTATGAGGATTACCGGCACGCAGCAGCTCGGGCCCAGGGGCTTGACTTGTATGTACACTTTGAAAAGGGTGAGACACCAGCCAAGCATGACTACAGCTACCCGTATGGACATAGCTTGGAACTGAGCAAGAGTCTACGACGTGGCTCCAGGGCTGGAGCTGTGGTCTCTCAGCCACTTGGCTTCAAACATAAGGAGGACCATGTAACGGATTTGGGTGAACAGCAACGCTGCGTTTACTGTGGCACCATATTTCGGGATGAGGAGAATGGCCGTGACCATTGCCCTGATGCCCCAGACCCGGCACGTACGTGCATCCGGCGCATCAGCTGCATGTGGTGTGCAGATAGCCTACTCTACCACTGCATGTCAGATCCAGAGGGTGATTACTCAGACCCTTGCTCATGCGACACAGCTGATGAGCGCTTCTGTCTGCGCTGGCTTGCTCTCCTGGGCCTTGCACTGCTTGCACCGTGTCTGTGCTGCTACCCACCACTGCATGCCTGTCACCGCTGTGGTGTGGCCTGTGGATGCTGTGGCGGGAAACACAAGGCTACTGTGTGACCCCTGATTTTAATGCCTCCCAAAGCATCACAGTTTGAACATATGCAGATGAGTCATGGCATAAAAGAAGGCAACAGTAGGCAGAAAAAAAGGTTTAGCTTTTAGGTTTCTTCTTTAGTATGCCTCAACTAACAATTACTGAGTCCGACATGAGACGAAAAAAAGTTGCATAAGTGGCTTGAAATTTTACCATTTTGAAAAGGACGGAAAAAAAAAAAAATATAGATATAATTATATATCTGAGTAGAGAGAGGTAGGAAAGTAGAGAAGAGAGGAGAGAGAAGAGAGAGAGAGAGAAGATGAGAGAGAGAGAGAGAGAGAGAGAGAGAGAGAGAGAGAGAGGAGAGGAGAGCAGAGAGAGACGAGAGAGAGAGATATATCTATATATTATATATTATATTATATATATATATATATAGTATATATGATATAATATATATAGACAGATCCTCTCTCTCTCTCTCTCTCTCTCTCTCTCTCTCTCTTAGACATTATATATATATAGTATATATATATATATATATCTATAGATAGAGATATATATATATATATATATATATATATATATATATAGATATAGATATATAGATACACATATTATACTCTGCTCAAAAAATAAAGGAACACTCTAATAACACATCCTAGATCTGAATGAATGAAATACTTTGTTCTGTACAAAGTTGAAAGTGCTGACAACAAAATCACACAAAAATCATCAATGGAAATCAAATTTATTAACCAATGGAGGTCTGGATTTGGAGTTACACACAAAATTACAGTGGAAAAACACACTACAGGCTGATCCAGCTTTGATGTAATGCCCTTAAAACAAGTCAAAATGAGGCTCAGTATTGTGTGTGGCCTCCACGTGCCTGTATGACCTCCCTACAATGCCTGGGCATGCTCCTGATGAGGTGGCGGATGGTCTCCTGAGGGATCTCCTACCAGACCTGGACTAAAGCATCCGCTAACTCCTGGACAGTCTGTGGTGCAACGTGAAGTTGGTGGATGCAGCTCAAACGAATACAGGTCTGTGGAATGGGCAGGCCAGTCCATAGCTTCAATGCCTTCATCTTGCAGGAACTGCTGACACACTCCAGCCACATGAGGTCTAGCATTGTCCTGCATTAGGAAGAACCCAGGGCCAACCGCATCAGCATATGGTCTCACAAGGGGTTTGAGGATCTCATCTCGGTACCTAATGGCAGTCAGGCTACCTCTGGCGAGCACATGGAGGGCTGTGCGGCCCTCCAAAGAAATGCCACCCCACACCATTACTGACCCACTGCCAAACCGATCATGCTGAAGGATGTTGCAGTCAGCAGATTGCTCTCCATGGTGTCTCCAGACTCTGTCACGTCTCTCACATGTGCTCAGTGTGAACCTGCTTTCATCTGTGAAGTGCAAAGGGTGCCAGTGGCGAATTTGCCAATCCTGGTGTTCTCTGGCAAATGCAAAGCGTACTGCATGGTGTTGGGCTGTGAGTACAACCCCCATCTGTGGACGTCAGGCCGTCATACCATCCTCATGTAGTCGGTTTCTAACCGTTTGTGCAGACACATGCACATTTGTGGCCTGCTGGAGGTCATTTTGCAGGGCTCTGGCAGTGCTGCTCCTGTTCCTCCTTGCACAAAGGCGGAGGTAGCAGATGTGCTGCTGGGTTGTTGCCCTCCTACGGCCTCCTCTACGTCTCCTGGTATACTGGCCTGTCTCCTGGTAGCACCTCCAGCCTCTGGCCACCACACTGACAGACACAGCAAACCTTCTTGCCACAGCTCGCATTGATGTTTCATCATAGATGAGCTGCACTACCTGAGCCACTTGTGTGGGCTGTAGAGTCTCATGCTACCACGAGTGTGAAAGCACCACCAGCATTCAAAAGTGACCAAAACATCGGCCAGAAAGCATAGGTACTGAGAAGTGGTCTGTGGTTCCCACCTGCAGAACCACTCCTTTATTGAGTGTGTCTTGCTAATTGCCAATTTGCACAACAGCATGTGAAATTGATTGTCAATCAGTGTTGCTTCCTAAGTGGACAGTTTGATTTCACAGAAGTTTGATTTACTTGGAGTTGTATTGTGTTGATTAAGTGTTCCCTTTATTTTTTTTGAGCAGTGATATATATATATATATATATATATATACATATATATTTATATACACACACACACACACACACAGTGGGGCGAAAAAGTATTTAGTCAGCCACTGATTGTGCAAGTTCTACTGCTTAGAAAGATGAGAGAGGTCTGTAATTTTCATCATAGGTACACTTCAACTATGAGAGACAAAATGAGAAAAGAAAATCCAAGAAATCACATTGTAGGATTTTTAAAGAATTTAATTGTAAATTATGGTGAAAAATAAGTATTTGGTCAATAACAAAAGTTCAACTCAATACTTTGTAACACAACCTTTGTTGACAATGACAGATGTCAAACGTTTCCTGTAAGTCTTCACCAAGTTTGCACACACTGTAGCTGGTATTTTGGCTCATTCCTCCATGCAGATCTCCTCTAGAGCAGTGATGTTTTGGGGCTGTTGCTGGGCAACACGGACTTTCAACTCCCTCCACAAATTTTCTATGGGGTTGAAATTTGGAGACTGGCTAGGCCACTCCGGAACCTTGAAATGCTTTTTTACGGAGCCACTCCTTTGTTGCCCGTGCGGTGTGTCTGGGATCATTGTCATGCTGGAAGACCCAGCCATGTTCCATCTTCAGTGCTTTCACTGATGGAAGGAGGTTTTGGTTTAAAATTTCACGATACATGGCCCCGTTCATTCTTCCCTTAATACGGATCAGTCGTCCTGTCCCCTTTGCAGAAAAATAGCCCCAAAGCATGATGTTTCCACCCCCATGCTTCACAGTAGGCATGGTGTTCTTGGGATGCAACTCAGCATTCTTCTTCTTCCAGCTGAGTTTTTACCAAAAAGCTCTATTTTGGTTTCATCTGACCACATGATATTCTCCCAATCCTCTTCTGGATCATCCATATGCTCTCTGGCAAACTTCAGACAGGCCTGGACATGTACTGGCTTAAGCATGGGGACACGCTTGGCACCGCAAGATCTGAGTCCCTCTTGGCGTAGTGTGTTACTGATGGTAGCCTTTGTTACTTTGGTCCCAGCTCTCTGCAGGTCATTCATCAGGTCCCTCCATGTAGTTCTAGGATTTTTTCTCACCGTTGTCATGATCATTTTGAGCCCATGGGATGAGATCTTGCGTGGGGCCCCAGCTCGAGGGAGATTATCACTGGTCTTGTATGTCTTCCATTTTCTTACAGTTGTTCCCACCATTGATGTATTCACACCAATCTGCTTGCCTATTCTAGATTCCCTCTTCCCAGCCTGGTGCAGGTCTACAATTTTCTTTTTGGTGTCTTTCGACAGCTCTTTGGTCTTGGCCATGGTTGAGTTTGGAGTCTGACTGTTTGAGGCTGTGGACAGGTGTCTTTTATACAGATAACGAGGTCAAGCAGGTGCCATTTAATACAGGTAACGAGTGGAGGACAGAAGAGCTTCTTAAAGAAGAAGTTACAGGTTTGTGAGAGCCAGTAATCTTGCTTGTTTGTGGGTGACCAAATACTTATTTTCCACCATGATTTACAATTAAATTCTTTAAAAATCCTACAATGTGATTTGCTGGATTTTTCTTCTCATTTTGTCTCTCATAGTTGAAGGGTACCTATGATGAAAATTATAGACCTCACTCATCTTTCCAAGTAGGACAACTTGCACAATCAGTGGCTGACTAAATACCTTTTTGACCCTATGTATGTATGTATATGTGTGTGTGTGTGTGTGTGTGTGTGTGTGTATATATATATATATATATATATATATATATATATATATATAGGGTTATGTGTTTCTGTGTATGTTTCTCTTCAGTTCTTTGTGAAAGAGAGTTCTTTTTTTGTCAGGTGGCTCTTTTCGAGCCAACTTGTTAAGCGTTACTTATGCAGGTACTTTATACATTGACACTGATTTTATTTTCAAGGACTTGAATTGTTTGTTTTTAAGGGTGCGTGTACTTCCTTAAAGAAATCCATTTCTTTTCAGGTATGTTTGCATAGACCATTTGAGGGAGTTTAATCTGCCAGAAGAACTTGAAGCATACAGAACAATAACTTTGACACTATCTTGACACACTAAACCTGTAGTGAGGTTGATAGTGTATTTGATCAGGATCTTTTGTGCTCATGTGCATGTACGTGTGAGTGAGTGAAAGAGAGAGATAGTGTTGAAGCCTGCATGTGTGCTTTAACGGAATGAGAACATTGTATCACAGCGTAGTATTGTTGTTATTGTATTTAAGCCAAATTACATAAGCTGCATTGTGAGTATATACTGTATACTCATATGAATATATTTAAAATAGTTTATTCTATCCACAGCCACAGTTCTGCAGACAATGGAAATTGTTTTCTCTTTTTTTAATCAGAAGGATGAGGAGCTCTTGTAAATGACCACGACTGATATCTAAAGATTGTTTTTGAGGTCTTTCATAATTTTTATTTTCAGACAATTAAATCACCAGGAAAAGGGAGAATTAATTAATGACAGTATGGCATTTTGAAACAGAAGTTTGATCTTGATAAGAGGTAACATATATACCTTTATATTATGATTGGAGCAAAACTGTTTCCCAAGTCAAAGATGTTGTGGGGCATTTAACACTTTTAAACTAGCAGTAGAAGTTCTCCTAAACAAGAAAACCTAAAACAGGACATAGATTAGAGGGACATTTCCAAACTGACCTGTAATATTGTTTGAAGCCTTAACTTTGGGGAAAACAAACTGCTGGCAATTTCTTGGGTAAATGCTTTTGTATTTGGCATAGGTTTTGTCTTTGTCTTTGTCTTTGTCTTTGAAATTTGCTCACAAGATAGACACATCATTATGGTTCTTTAAATCAAGACAAAATGATTAATATTTTTATAATATATGTATGTCACATTTAATAATTGAGCATCTATTATTTTTAGAAGAGAATATGTCTAATATGTGGAAGAATTTGGAGAAAAATAGCATTGTACAATCTGAGGCAGCAACTGTATTTCTGTTTAGTCTGTCTCAGACTAACTGTCAAGTGAAAGACTACATTTGGTTTAGCTACTAGTGCTGACTGATAGTGAAGCCTTGTAGTGAATGCATGTGTGCGCTTAATATGCAACAGTTAGCGTGCTGAAGGACCTGAATTCTACTGCTAACGGAGTGTCAGAGTAGTTTGTTACAGCTGCAGGGTTTTTCTTTAAAAATTATTATTATTCTTTTTTTTTTTGAAAATGTAAAACTTTCAGTACATAAGTGGTGTCTGTTTCAGGACATAAGAGGTGAGGAAAGAGGGATGTTGCAATGTCCTTCATCCACAACACATCCTTTTTGGCAATACTGAAATCACCCTCTTCAAGAGCCCGGTTTAGCTGTGGTTTTAAAAAAAATAACCAAAAGCATTCTGTCTGTACATCTGTGTCAGTGCAGTTTCGCAATTGCGCACATTTTACCTGTTTAATAAAGTGCCTGAAGTGTATTGTTTATCTCATTGTATACTGAAAGATTAAATAACCCCTATTGTATTGCTTAGTTTTGTTTTTTACAATTAGAATTTTTACTTTTAAAAAAAAGAACATATCAAGTGTATGATGTACATTTTTTTTTCTACTTTTTTAATCATTTCTTACATATATGATAAAGCTAGTTGCTTTTGAGAAAGGACAGACAAGAAAGATATTACTTTGTAAATACCCAGTTTATCATATTGGACCTATGAACAGTGTGGCCAGGCCAGTAAAGTAGTTCTTTGTTCTAACTCCCAATAAAAATTAAATGACAGAAACCCATCTATGACTCTGGCCCTTGTTCATGCCATTTGGAGAAGCTGTCATGGCTGCTGTACCACTTAACTTATCGAGTTGTTTAAGAAATAGGCATCATCTTAGCAGTTTCATTTAAGATGTTTCTGGGAAAGCATATAAGCGTATCATCAAGTCAAATTATTTCTTTTGTGCTTTTTACAATGGAGCAGTCTCAAAGCATCATACAGTTTTAGATTATCTTCTAATATCTAGGGCCAATCCCAAATTGAGCAAGCCTAGGGAAAGGAAAAACAACGTAAACATTATAAGGAAGAAACCTTGGGAAGACCAAGACTCAAAAGGGGACTCGTCCTCCTTAGGTGGCTTAGATGATAAGTGTAAGAATGAAACAAATTTATCTAATCAAACAAGTCTGTAGTAATAGGTCCAAAAACAGAAACTAAGTAAAGATTAACAGATAAATAAATAAAAACAAAATATTGAATAAAATGATGTAAAAAATATGCATATCAGCATTTTTTAGTCTGATACACAGAGTCAGTTTAGGATCTTGAGTCCTCAGTGGGAAAGTCCTTGGTGCCATGGAGCCAACTGGAGGAGGGAGAGAGTTACTGCTCTCTGACATGGCCTGGGTGTGGTGGGGCTGGAGCTGTACCGCGCCCGGGTGCGTTTGGTACCCAAGCGCTGTTCGTTTGCCTTGTGAGAGTGGTCCCAAAGGGTGTGGGGCTGGAACTGGCAGAAAACAGAAAATGCAGTTAGTTATTGATTAAGAGCACAGAGTTTATTAACAACCGTTGATGGCGTGTGTAGCATGATACCCTGGCAGCATTAGCTGTAGCAGAACAAGAAGGCAACACAGTGAAAAAAGATATCGGCAACTTACCTCCCCAGCGATCAACAAATCTGAGTGATCCCAGACACTCCCAGCAAAAGGACAAGGCAGGCAGGCCAGACATGACCTCAGACTCCAGCCCCAGTAACCTGAGCCATGCATCCCAATGATAGTCTAACCAAAAGCTTGCATAATTATTTATGTTTTTAGCTTAGACTTAAAAATTTGGAGAGTGTCTGAATCTCAAACTAAAGTTTATTCCATAGTTGGGGGGCCACGTATGAGAAAGCCTTTCCCCCTGCTGTGACTTTTTAAATTATTGGAGCTAAAAGAAGTCCTGAACCTTGCGAATGAATTAGGTGAGCTGGATTGTAAGACTCTAAAAGTTTACCCAGACACTGTGGGGCCAGGCCATATAGAGCTTTATATTTTACAAAAAGTATTTTATAATCAATGCAGGGTGTAACCAGTGTAGTGATGACAGAACAGGACAGTACCTGTCTCTCACAGTCTTGGGTCCAACTAATAAAACCACAGTTTTATCTGAGTTAAGTAAAAGAAAATTAAATGACATCAAATATTTTTTTTATAAATAGTTTTGCTAATTTATACGGCCATCATGTGGCTTGGCTGATTATGTACAGCTGTGTATCATCTGTATAGCAGTGGAAACTAATGCCATGTTTATGAATAATTGTGGCAGCATATACTGAGAGAATAAAAGTGGGCTAATCACAGACCCCTGGGGCACAATGTACTTCACTTTTGAGATCTTAGTGTAGATTGTTTACATAAAGAAACTGGTACCAGTCGGCCAAGTAGGATTTAAACCAAGAAAGTCCCAATCCCTTAACACCTATGGTAATTTGAATAAGATATAATGTCAAATTCAGCACTTAGAGTAGAAAAGAAACATCCAATATCTGAGGACATTAATACATGATTTATTACCCTAGTTAATGCTGTTTCAGTTCTACGATGGGGCCTGAATCCTGACTGAAATGTTTCATAAATATCAATACTTTGGATTTAACTGCAGAACTGCTGATAGCTTTTTCTTAGATTATTGGAGAGGAACGGCAGATTAGTGGTCTATAATTAGACAGCACACAAGGGTCAAGGTTGGCTTTTTAATCAGTGGTTTAATAATGGCTCACTTAAAGGATTTTAGCACATAACCAAAGCTAAGGGATACATTTAAAATAGTAAGCAGTGGCTCTATAATACTAGCTATCAATTATTTGAGTAAACATGTAGAAAAGATATAAGATCTAATAAACATGATGACTTAGATGGACATTTTAGTATTAGTAATTGGAGTAAAAGATTCTAATCTTGATTTACAGCTAATTAAACAGACATCTACACTAGTGCTACATCTGGATGGTTGCTGAATAGTTGAGTGATGTGTTGAGCATCAAGTTTTATTCGTAATGTTTTCTAGCTTATTGTTAAGGAAAGTCAAATCGTTACTGTTAAAAATAAGCAGAATGTGAGTCTCACTTTCCATTCTGTTTTAGTTAATCTGGAGATTGTATTAAAGAGAAATCTAGGATTATACACAGCTTTCACTTCATAAGGGCATGCTATCCTTCCAGGAGGGAAGGCTTCATTTAAGGCTAAACATTCATCCGGGCTAATCCAAGTTTCAGTAAAACAGAATAAATGTTTATCAGTGATCATTTCATTTACAATCACTGCTTTGCTTGTACGTGATCTAATGTTAAGTACAGTGGTGCTTGAAAGTTTGTGAACCCTTTAGAATTTTAAATATTTCTGCATAAATTTGACCTAAACATCATCAGACTTTCATATCCAAGTCCTAAAAGTAGATGCCAGAACCCAGTTACAAAAATAAGGCAAAAATATTATACTTGGTTATTTATTTATTGAGAAAAATGATCCAATGTTACATAGTAGTGAGTAGTAAAAATATGTGAACCTCTAGGATTATCAGTTAATTTGAAGGTGAAATTAGTCAGGTGTTTTCAGTCAATGGGATGACAATCAGGTGTAAGTGGGCACCCTGTTTTATTTAAAGAACAGATTTATCAAAGTCTGCTCTTCACAACATGGTTACAAAACCATCTCTAAAGAGTTTGGACTCCACCAATCCACAGTCAGACAGATTGTGTACAAATGGAGGAAATTCAAGACCAATGTTACCCTCCCCAGGAGCGGTCGACCAACAAAGATCACTCCAAGAGCAAGGCGTGTAATAGTTGGCGAGGTCACAAAGGAGCCCAGGGTAATTTCTAAGCAACTGAAGGCCTCTCTCACATTGGCTAATGGTAATGTTCATGAGTCCACCATTATAAGAATACTGAACAACAAAGGTGTGCATATCCGGGTTGCAAGGAGAAAGCTACTGCTCTCCAAAAAGAACATTGCTGCTTGTCTGCAGTTTGCTAAATATCACGTGGACAAACCAGAAGGTTATTGGAAGAATGTTTTGTGGACAGATGAGACCAAAATAGAACGTTTTTGTTTAAATGAAAAGCGTTACGTTTGGAGAAAGGAAAACACTGCATCCCAGCATAAGAACCTTATCCCATCTGTGAAACATGGTTGTGGTAGTATCACGGCTTGGGCCTGTTTTGCTGCATCTGGGCCAGGACGGCTTGTCATCATTGATGGAACAGTGTATTCTGAATTATATCAGAGAATTCTAAAGGAAAATGTCAGGACATCTGTCCATGAACTGGATCTCAAACTACCTTAAGCACACAAGTCATTCTACAAAAGAATGATTAAAAAAATAAAGTTATTGTTTTGGAATGGACAAGTCAAAGTCCTGACATTAATCCAATCGAAGTTTGCATATCCTTCCTATGTCTGCATGAGTTTACTCTGTTTTCGTCCCACATTGCAAAGACAGGCTAATTTGGTTAATTGTTCACTCTAATGGACAAATCTTGCACTTGAATTCCTCAAGACACTTGGAATACAAAAATGACCACAAATGAGTCACTGTTTTGCTTGATTTCTTTCTTTCTTTTTTTCTTCTAAATGAAATGCTTTGGAAAGCACAACAAGGCCAACCTAAAAAATTTTCCCCAGATTTCCTGTCTGGTGGGACTGTGAGAGAGCTGTCTAAGCTTGCTTCCTGTTTGCCTGTTTTGGCTGCTTTTCCACCTGATGTTAATGTCGTGCAGCAGATGTGGTGTTGCGTCCATTCAGACTCTGCTATAACCACACCATCTGACTCATGGTTGGAGATTATCAACTGAACACATGCACCTATTGTATGCTGTGAGTGTGAAGCGTGACAACACAAGGTTTGATTTCAAATTAATTGTAAGAAATAACCACCCTTCTTATTACCATCAGCCTCAAGCAATATGCCCACAGAATTAGTCTACACTTAGCTGACCACAGGTATCGATACTTGGGAGGCAATATAATTGTTGTTATTGCCTATAGAGGCAATCACACTACTGTTATCCAAAAGTCTTATTTTTCTTCTTATTATTACACGTTTTGTCAGGCTATCAACTGCTGCAATTGTCGAGATATCAACCCCATATTAACAAATGGGGAAAAATACAGTTTGAAGCTAGAGAAACAAAATTTCGCAGGATAGTTAGAGTAACATTGTAATAGGGTTTTGTGACATGACCATAAGTCAGTCCGTTTTTGACAGACGCCCACAAACTTTGGCAGGTTAGGTCCCAGGTGCACTCTGAGGTGATATGTGATGACCATGGGGCCCCTGAGGACCCCGGCTGGGTACCATAACTCAGTCAGTTTTCGATCTATGGCCAAGAAATTTAGCAGGCTTGGTCTTGGTTGCAATCTGACATGACATTTCATGCCCATGGGGCCCCTGATGACCCTAAATGCCATGTTCTTGCACTTGAATTCCCACTTGAATTCCCTTTGAATTCCCACTTGAATTCCCCTGGCAGGTTAATGACCATAACTAACTTTTCGACCAACGGACACAAAATTCGGCAGGTTCGGTCCCGTTTGCGATCTGAGGTGACTTGTTATGCCCATATGGCCTGTGTAGGCCCCGGCCGAGCACTGGGGCCAATTCCTGTTATTCAGTCAGTTTCAACCTACGGCCACGAATTTCGGCAGCCTTGGTCCCAGAGGCAATCTGAGATGACATGATGCCCATGGGGTCCCTGAGGCCCCTGGCTGGGCACTGGGGTCCCCAGGCGGGCTAATGACCATAACTCAGTCATTTTTCAACTTACAGCCATATAATTTGGCAGGCTTGGTCCCGGGTGCAATCTGAGGTGACATGTGATGCCCATGGGGCTGCTGATGGCCTCGGCTGGGCACAGGGGTCCACTATCACTATCTTTTAGTATTTGAGCTATCTCTAATAAATAAAATCCTTCTGCCTTGTTATCACACCAAGTGCATTATCACATCTGCTACTCCAGCTGCGTTTATTAAAAACCTACCAGACTTGAAATTTAATACACCTACAGAGCCCGATCATCTTGAGTGTGTAAATGACCAATTAGAATGTGTGCTTCGCTCAACCCTGGACACGATTGCTCCTGCTAGGGTCAAACGCATTAGGGAAAAAAACACCCGTACCTTAAAGCAAGGAACAAGGCATTTAGAGCGCAAGTGGAGACGTAGTAAATTGGAGGTGTTTAAGATTGCTTGGAGGGACAGCATGGCAGAGTTTAAGCATGCCCTTACTAAAGCTAAAGCTGCATACTTCTCCTCAATCATAGAGAAAAATAAGAATAATCCAAGATTTCTCTTTAATACGGTCTCGAAATTAACAAAATCCCTACAGAAAGTGATTCTCCCATTCTGTGTAACTTTAACAGTAATGATTTTCATGACTTTCTTTAATGATAAGATAGAAAACATTAGGCATTAAAACTCGACGCTTCATCACATCACCAAATTGTTCAGCAACCTTCCAGATGCAGCACTAGTGAAGAATCTGTTCAATTAGCTGTAAATCAAGATTAGAATCTTTACCCTAATTGCTAATACTGAACTATCTGCACTGATCAGCTCGTCTAAGTCATCAACATGTTTATTAGATCCAATTCCTACCACGTTTACTCAAACAAGTAATACCTAGTATTAAGAGCCAGTGTTAGTTATTTTAAATTCATCCCTTACCTCTGGTTATGTGCCCAAATCCTTTTAAGTCTGTCGTTATCAAACCACTGATTAAAAAAAAACAATCTTGACCTTGTGTGATATCTAACTATAGACCAATTTCAAAATCTACCGTTTCTGTCCAAAAAATCTTAGAAAAAAGCCATCCATCAGCAGCTCTTGCAGTTACCTCCAATGGAATGGTATTTATGAAACATTTCAGTCTGGCTTCAGGCCCCATCATAGTACTGAAAACAGCATTAAGATTAGGGTACTAAATGACTTGTTAATATCCTCAGATAAGGGATGTTTTTCTTGTTCAGTTAGATTTAAGTGCAGCATTTGACACTATTGATCATGATGTTTTACTAAACAGACTAGAAAATACTGTAGGTATTAAGGGTTAGCACTTTTCTTGGTTTAAATCCTACTTAAACCGAACGGTACCAGTTTGTCATATAAATAATCTAAGGTCTAAGCTCTCAAAAGTGAAGTATGGCGTGCCTCAGGGGTCAGTGCTTGGCCTGCTTTTATTCTCTCTGTACATGCTGCCACTAGGCTCAGTTATTCGTAAACATGGCATTAGTTTCCACTGCTATGCAGATGGGATACACCAGCTGTACATATCGGCCAAAACTAATGGACCAGCCTTACAATTAACAAAATTGAGGACTGTGTAAAGGAAATAAAAAGATTGGATGTTACTACATTTTCTCTTACTTAACTCAGATAAAACTGAGGTTCTATTAGTGGGACACAAGGCTGTGAGAGACAGGTTGGCTACATCTGTCCTAAAATCTAAATGGCTATCCAGTACTGCCCAGTCCATCTGTAAAAAATGTAGGTGTCACATTTGATTCAGATCTCTCCTTGATGCGCCACATTAGCAGAATCACTTACTTACTTAATAACTTACAGAATACTAAGCTTAGAAATATCCTCTCTTTTAATGATGCAGAAAAAAAACTGTTCATGCGTTTATAACCTCAAGGTTGGATTACTGTAAACGCCTACTTACTGAAATGCTCTAGTAAATCTATAAATAAAACTTCAATTAGTTCAGAATGCAGCCACCCAAGTGCTAACTTGAACTAGAAAATTTGATCATATCCGTTCTGTTCTATCATCACTGCACTGGTTACCAGTTAAATTCCACATTGATTACAAAATACTTCTTATAACTTATAAAGCTCTACATGGCCTGGCTCCACATTATCTGAGTGAACACTTAGAGTCTAACAATCCAGCTCGTCTACTTAGTTCGCAGGGTGCAGGACTTCTTTTAGTTCCTAGAATTAAAAAAGTCACAGCAGGGCGAAAGGCTTTCTCATACATGGTCCCCCAACTATGGAATAAACTTCCCACTTTCGTTTGAGACTCAGACACTCTCCAAAATTTTATGTCTAGGCTTTCTTTCGCAGGCTTTTGACTAGATTTAGACTTGGATGCATGGCTCGGGTCACTGGGGCCAGAGTCTGGAGTCATGTCTGGCCTGCTTGCCACGTCCTTTAGCCAGGAGTGTCGGGTGGACAGTCTGGCTGAACTGGGCTTTGGTCCTCTTGTTCTTGACTCGTGCATCCTTGTCTTAGACTAAGAGCTGGGGGTTCATAGTCAAAGAGCCTTGTGGTGATCAGAGTCGTTGGATTGCTGTCTTCTGCCTCCCATGGGGTTGCCGATGTCTCATGTGATCCCTCTTGGCTGTGTTACCTACAAATTCTCCTCTTTCTAACGATGCTGCTATATCTAATGATGCCGGGGTCTCATGCTACACATGGCATCAGTGATTGTTAATAGACACTTTGTTCTTAATCAATAACTAATTACATTATCTGTTTTCTCTCAGAGCTGTGTTCCGGTACCAGTTCCAGCCCCACACATGATGTTCATCCGCTGCTGCTTCACTCAAGCTGCTTCCGTCATAAGCTCCAGCCCCATCATACCCGGGCCACTTAATGCCGATGTGCATATTTTACGTTTTATTTGAAGTAAGACTCCATGACTTTAGTTTCATTCTTAGATTTATCATCGACGCAGCCCAAGGAGGTTGGGTCCCTTTTTGAGTCTTGGTCCTCCCAAGGTTTCTTCCTCATAACAGTTAGGGAGTTTTTCCTTGCCACAGTTACCGTAGGCTTGCTCAATTTGGAATTGGATGTAGATATTAGGAGATAATCTAAACCTATAAAGTTGCTTTGAGACAACGCTCCATTGTAAAAAGCGCTATATAAATAGATCTGACTTGACTTGACTTGACATTCGGTCACGAAATTTGGCAGGCTTGGTCCCGGGTGCAATCTGAGGTGACATGTGATGCCCATGGGGCCCCTGACGGTCCTGGCTGGGCACTGGGGCCCCTGGCAGGTCAATAACCGTAACTCAGATGGTTTTCGACCTACGGCCACGAAATTCAGCAGTGTAGCGGAATATGACTACACCTTTAAATTGATTAATTTTAATGAACAAACGGGGCACCACTGGATTGTTTGGGGACTGGTGGATCCGGAAAACCAGTTGAAAGAGAAAAAGCAAAATTAATCAGGAAGTCGATTAGTTGGGCCAATTCAGTCTGGATCTCTGGATCTGAATAATGAGTTTGCAGTTTTTATTTTCAACCTCGTTTGAATAAAAGAAATCTCTTCCACAAAAAACACTAAATTCAAAAGGGTATAAGAAGTTTAACTACACACAAGGTAAATTCCAACTGACAATCTGAAGTAATGACACGTATATCAGAGTTAAGATCAGGAAATAATGGCGACATGTATATCACAGTTTTAATATCACTAACAGGGTGTATCTATGTGCAACCTATCAATTGTTTAGTAAATACCCAGGTGCAATGTTATAAACTATTTTATTACGGAGTGGTGAGTTACAGGTATGATAAATTGCGGTGAAACGTAAATAATTAAATGGAAACTACTTAGACATAGTCTAGAGTTGAAATGTGGTTTAAAATTAAACTTAAGGTTTGAGGAGTTAAGACCCAAATAAAGCCATAAAAGTGGTACTCAACTGGTGGACACTCGTGGGCATGGTCTCGCCTGTCCAAAACGGCACGATCGTGGCGTGGGTGATGTTTATCTTTTGACGAACACAGCCATTCGGAGGACCTATAGACGGCGTAGGCTCTTGGCTTCTCGGTTATGCAGTCGTGAACCACAGATGTTTTCCAGGCCGCGACTTTGGCGTTCTGTGTTCTGGTGTTTGGCAGACCAGATGCCATTGGGGCCCCCGCAGTGTCTGACAGGGCACATAGTCCGGTTAATGAAAGTATTTAAGTCAGTTTTCAACATATAGCCACAAAATTAGTTTGGCTTTGTCCCGGATACACCCCGAGGTGACAAGCAATGAACATGGGGCACCTGAGGTTCTGAGGTGACATGTTATGCCTTTGGGACCCTTGAGGTGCCCAACTGGGCACTGGGACAACTGGAAGGTCATTGACCATAAATCAGTTAATTTTTTATGTACAGATACGCAATTAAATGTGCTTGGTTCTTTGTGCAAGCTGAGATGAGACGTGATGCCTTTGTAGCCCATGAGGTCCCCGACTGGGCACCAGGGTCCCTGCAAGGTCATTGACCATAACTCTGTCAGTTTTCGACCTACGGTCAAGGTGACATCTGAGGTGAGATGTCATGCCCATGGATCAACTGAAGGCCCCAGCTGGGCAGTGAGGCCCCTGGCGGGTCATTGACCGTAACTCAGTCTGTTTTCAACCTACGGCCACGAAATTTAGGAGGCTTGGTCCGTGGTGTATTCTGAGTTGACATGTGATGCCACTGGGGCTCCCGAGGGCCCTGGCTGGGCACTGGGGCCCCAAGCAAGTCAGTGACCATAACTCAGATGGTTTTCGACCATACAGCCACGAAATACTTCACATTCTATTCGAACTTCGACTCCATGGCTTTAGTTCGCTCTTAGATTTATCATCTACGCCGGGAGGTTGGGTCCCTTTTTGAGTCTTGGTCCTCCCAAGGTTTCTTCCTAGAACTAGGGAGTTTTTCCTTGCCACTGTCGCCCTAGGCTTGCTCAATTTGGGATTGGACGTAGTTATTAGGAGATAATCTAAACTTGTAAAGTTGCTTTGAGACAATGCTCCATTGTAAAAAGCGCTATATAAATAAATCTGACTTGACGAAATTCAGCAGGCTTGGTCCCTGGTGCAATCTGAGGTGACATGTGATGCCCATGGGGCCCCTGAGGACCTCAGTTGGGCACTGGGGCCCCTGGCTGGTCATTTACCATAACTCAGTTGACTCCGACCTACAGCAACAGAATTCTGCTGGCTTGGTCCCGGGTCTGATCTGAGGTGACATGTCACGCTTTTGTGGTCCTTGAGGTCACCGACTAGTCACTGGGGTCTCTGGAAGGTATGGAATGTAACTCAGTCAGTTTTAGACCTACTGTTTTGTAGTTCAGCAGGTTTTGTCCTGTATGCACCCTGAGGTGGCACCCTGGCAAAGCAATGACTACAGGTGGTTTCTGACCTAAAGACTCGGTCCCTTGATACACGTCACAGGGGCACGCAGCACCGCAACACACTCGCAGTTTCTGCAGGAACTGCAGTTATTATTATTAGTGTGTCGCGCAATTTGTTCTTCCAAATATTATTATATTTTTATTATTATTTTTATTGTTCTTCGTATTATTATTAGTGTGTTGCGTTAGCAACACAGTAATTGTTCTTCGATTTATTGGTGTGTTGTGCAAGCAACACACTATTGTTCTTCGTATTATTATTATTTTTATTAGTGTGTTGCGCAAGCAACACACTTTTTCTTCGTATTAATATTATTTTTATTATTATCGATATCTCAAAAACTGTAGGAGGAGATACACGCAGAAATTTTGGTGGAAAAATAAAAATCTAAGAACAATTAGCAACACACTATTGTTCTTCGATTTTCATTTTTCCACCAAAATTTCTGCGCGTAATTCCTCCTACAGTTTGAGATATCGACACGGGACAAACACCAAAACGTCCGGGATGTTCCGGAGAAGTGTGCTTGTTCATAGCTAAGAGAAATGTTGTTGCATTCGCATGCTACACTCGCATTTGTGCGAAAAAAAAAGTTCCATTCACTTGCATGGGATTTTTTTTAAAACTGCCGTAACTAGCTACAAACACGAAACTCGGCATGCTCGGACCTGGGTTCATCAACTTTTGCACAGATTGCACTCTTTCAACACTTTCTATCACTCTTTAAAAATCACTCCATTCATTCTCTATGCCACTAGGTAGAGTGGCACACACTAGCATTGAGGGAAAATCGATTAATGCACTTTTTCACTGAACAAACGTGTCTAAAACCCTGATGCTTTCACCTACAAAATCCACTTAAACTGCAAATGGTACAGATACTTCCCCTTCATAATTCGTCAAAAGATTGCATCGCTAAACAAATTATTTTTCGAGTTATGACGATTTGTTCGGGACTAGGGACTAAAACTTCCCTCATTGACAGCCATGTTAATTTTCAGAACTGCGAGGCGGCTTTATCCAAAGTTTCATTTGTGTTCAACCTGACATACCTTTGAGGTTTTTCGTCAAGCCACATCATTTCATGGCGTAGCGATCATCAAGTGGTCCTCTCTCACACACACACTTTTCAGATAATTGATTGTTTACATATTTTTCGAGTTATGACCATTTGTTTGAGAGGTCCAAAATCGCTTGAAACTGACATTGTACACGTACATTCAGTCACTTTTTCGCAGATCAAATGTGTGTAAAATCATTATACTTTCACCTAGAAACACCTAGAAACCTTTAAAACTTCAAATGGTAGAACTACTTCCCCTTCATGACACAACCAAATATCTCATCATTCAACACATTATTTTTCGAGTTACGATGATTTGTTTCGGGACTACATACTGATAAGGCTCTCATTCACTTTCATTTTCATGTCGTTTTTAACTTGTCATAACTCGTTAAAAACGATGCTTTTTCTGCGAAAAAAAGACCCATTCACTTGAATGGGATTTTTTTTTTATAAACTGCCATAATTTTTGAGCTACAAACACAAAATTCGGCATTGTAAGTTATTAATAGTTAAGAAATACAACAAAATTGCATTTTCAATTTTATTTTACAAAATACAAGAAAAAAAAATAGCTACACAAAGTCAGAAAGAAACACTCAAACATGACTAGTATGATCGACGTATGATCAAAACTTTCATACGAAAACAGCAGCACTGCTTGACATGTCTATCTTATTTGGATTTTTTCAGTGTCTTTGTGGTTATTTTTGTTTTAGGTGAGGAATCGTCCTTGTTGCAGCAATCACAGATCCAGCAGCCTGTAACAGAATGACAAGCATATTTTAGACAAAAATCAACAAAGGCAGTTAACAAGCCAAATGACAGGAGATAGAGGTGTTGCTAGAGTTGTGCAACAGATGCAACGTTGACATTAACTGCTTTTCTAAATTCAAAACATCACATAAGAGGACACATCATCCAAACATGTCATCACTTGTCTTTATGGGAGAATACATTGCTACAAAGAAGAAACATTCAAATTGGCCATATTTGTATTCCAAGTCTCTTAGAAAAGTCACTCAATTGATACCCAATTCAACTGATAACTGATCTTTTCAGGATTTGTGGTCACATCAACAGTACTAATGATCCAAAGACAATATGACAAAAGCAGCCTTTGTGATATGACCACTGCAGGTGCAGAGTATGCAAGGTTAATGCTGATACAATACACTGTTTGCCCATTTTTTTTATACTTATGTTAAAGGAATACCTGTGAAATACAGCACAGGGTTGGGAAGGATGGTAGGATATACCATAAGAGTGGGAACGGAGTTGCTACAAGGACTGAAGCTACACTAGCTCCCTGAGTGCACCAATAGACCGAGTGTTTTGCTTTTACTTTTCACTTTCAATACATTACTCACTAAATTACATGAAATTTAACACCATTATAAAATAAGCTTTGTGTTATGAGGTTGGCTCAGCTATGATACAGTACAGACTATATTGAACTCATTGGTTTATGATATGTGCTTATGATGAATGTCTGAATGTATCCCCATCATAAATCAGGGAGCACCTGTACAATACAACTCCATTAAAGCATACAATGCCTTACACAGTGTGGATTTTCTTGGGGTCTTGGAACCAGAACCAATCCACACTCAATACACCTCAATGACAAAGCAAAAACAGAATTTTAGAAATTTTTGCTAATTTATTAAAAAGGAAAAACAAGGATTTCACATCAACATTCATATTAAGACCCTTTGCTATGACACTTGAGACTTAGCTCTGGGGCCTCCCATTTCTCTTGATTATCTTTTAGAGGTTTCTACACCTTGATTGGAGTCCACATGGTAAATTCAGTTGATTGAATATTATTTGGAAAGACACATCTGTCTATACAAGATCTCACACCTAACAATTCATATCAGAGCAAAAACCAAGCCATGAGGAGGAAAGAACTGCCTGTAGAGCTCTGAGACAGGGTTGTGAGGAGGTACAGATCTGGAGAAGGCTACAATAAAAATATGTTGCCTCCATAACTCTTAATTGGAAGAAGTTTGAAACAGCCAGGACTCTTCCATGAGCTGGCCGCCCAACCCACCCAATACAGTAAAATGGTATTAGTAATCAGGGGAGAATGGCTTGGTAAGACAGGCAACCATGAACCCAATGGTCACTGTGGCTAAGCTCCAAAGACCCTGTGTGCAGATGGGAGCAATGTCCAGTAGGTCAACCACCACTGCAACACTCCACCAATCTGGCTTTATGGCAGAGTGGCCAGAAAGAAACCTCTCCTCAGTAAAAGACACATGGAAGCCTATAGTTTGCAAAAAAAGCATCTATAAGACTCCCTCAGTCTGATGAAAAGATTGAACACCCTGTCATAAAGGCCAGATTGGAGGAGTGCTGCAGTGATGGTTTACCGTCTGGAAGTTTCTTCCATCTTTACCCAAGGATCATTATGGGGTATTAGTGTGTCAGCACAAACAAAGAGAAACAAAAATAAGTCTAATAGTCAGTACAAGCATGAAGTACGCTGTGCAGCACGAGATGCCGTTTCACAGTGCGCTGCCTAATCAATGCACCTTATTAAAAGGCGTATAGCATGTAGTCCACTGTGCTGTGTTAGCCTGTCTTATATGTGCAGCAGTAAAAGAAGAAAATCAGTGCGCTGCATAATCAATGCATTAGACGTGCATAAGACGCATTAGGGCTGTGTGTCAGGTCGCCCAAAGTGAAAAGCCTTTAAAAAGCCACATACAAAGACCAAGTATAAAGCCTGCTGTGCTGTGCGACCATCTTGCAGGATAAAAAGCCAAAATACGGTGCTTTGCATAATCAATCCATTTATTATAAGGCGTATTAGGGGTGTGTCAGCACGCACGAAGCCGGTGGGGGGGGGGGGTACACATAGCAAGTATAAGCATCAAATCCGCTGTGCAGAACGAGAAACCGAAACACAGTGAGCTGCTTAATCAATGCACACATTAGGCTATAATGCGTATATAAGGCGTTCACTTTTACGACCCGCTCGTCCAGCCAGGCCGGAGCAATGAAGGACACCCCTGGAATTTACGACCCAGGGACCTCAGCCTTTTTAAAGACATATTCTTAATAGTAGTACTAACTTTTGTTGGAAACAGATTACCTCTGCATGGACCACTCAATTTGAAAACACATGAGAACTGCTTCATAATGAGTCCAAACACACACCCAAATGTACCCTATCTATTTCATACAAGGAATTTGATCAGGGACATGCTTCGTACACCTATATATAATCATATATATGCATGTCGCTGATTTCTCATGTATTTTCATGTCTATTTGGTTAATGTCTTTAGCATAATGACCATTCCATATTCAATATGGTCCAGTTGTGTGTCGTAGTTAGGAAAATAACAACAACAACAACAACAACAAGTTTTTAGATGAGTTTTAAACAGTGAGAGAGAGCTGATAGAGCGCAGAGAAAGAGGGAGCGAGTTCCAGAGCAGGGGGGCAGCCACACTAAAAGCTCTGCCTCCCATTGTGGAAAGTCTAAACCTGCGGGTGACCAATAGAAAGGAATCAGATGACCGTAAAGTGCTGGAGGGAGTGTAGTGATCGAGCAGACCAGACATATATGCAGGGCTTAAGCCATGCAATGATTTAATTGTTAGCAGTAGGATTTTATATTTGATGCGTTGATGGATGGGCAACCAGTGACGTTGCTCAAGTACAGGAGTGATGTGTTCACTTTTCCTTGTTGATGTTAAAATTCTTGCAGCAGCATTTTCAATAAGATGTAACGGCCAGAGTTTTAGATGGGAGGCCATAAAGGAGGGAGTTACAGTGGTCAAGCCGAGAGACCACAAATGCATTGACAAGTGCCTCAGCAGCCTTAGGGGATAGCAGCGGATGGAGACGTGCAATATTGCGTAAATGGAAAAAGGCCGACTTCGAGAGAGATCGTATGTGAGGCTCAAAGGACAGAAGAGGATCAAAAAGGACACCAAGATTACAAGCAGAGAAAGAAGGAAGAACCGAAAGATCACAAATAAGGACAACAGGGTTAGAAAGAGATGATAGAGCTGATTTTGTGCCAGTAAAGAGGAGTTCTGTTTTCTGGGTATTTAAGAGAAGATAGTTTGCCCGAAGCCAGGAATGTAGATCAGTAAGACTCCTAGTGAGACCGTCTGGGGGAAAGGAATCAGATGGCTTAAGACTGACATAGACTTGAGTGTCATCGGCATAGCAGTGAAATGTCACCAAGGGGAGTGATGTAGACGATGAACAATAGCGGCCCAAGAACTGAACCCTGGGGAACACCCTGACAGATGGGAACAGAGTCAGATACATACGAGCAATACGCCTATCGGTCAAATATGATGTGAACCAGGATAGTACTGAGCCAGAAAGTCCAATGTTAGACAGTCTAGACAGAAGTAAGTTGTGGTTTACAGTATCAAAAGCAGCAGTAAGAAAGCAGTAAGAAATATTAGCATGTGATCTCTACAGGGCCTTGTGTATCGATTGGCTCGTGTTTTAATACCCATTTACACTTATAGAGGACCAGAAATGTAAGTTGTTATTCAGAATGTATTGTATCCTATATCTGGTATTGATTGTATCATAATTTGTTTGAGGAATAGCAAATGTATGTGCTGTAGGTTAGAAGGTCTTGATGTCCTAGTCTATGAATTCAAGGTACTCTTGACAATCGGAACCTCGCACCTGAAATCCCGCAACTAAACTTCTAACTTTGAGAATTTTTGTTCTTATGTGATACTTTTAGACATCCTAGATATGTAAAAAATATATTAATCCAAAGTTATAACTTCTGTAGTGGCCCATACCTTCATACGGTGAAATTGAGGAACGCGCTCAACGAGAGGAGGGACTTGATAGGAGGGACCCCTTATGGCTTACGTCAGGGCCTGTACAAAACTTGGGCGCCAGCTAGCAGTTCCAGAGTTCTTAGAGTTCTTTGTGCTTAGCTCCTTTGAGTCTTGTTCCTTCTTTGCTTTTTATTTTACGTTTAAGTTTCTCTTTGTCCAGCAGTTTAGCAGTTCGGTAGTGCCGAATTAGAAAATAAGCTGAAGAAAGTAGTGAAAGACCAAATAGCAAAGATCTTCTTCACGTTCGTATATCCTAGTCTTCCAAGTCTATCTGAAGCGTGTGGTGCAAGTGGACGTCAGACTTAGCCTTTACCTGTGGCCAGGTAAATATCTGAGTGTTCACGAACGCAATCTTCGAGGACCGTGAGACCCCTGCAGCCAAAGCTGGGAAGAAAGCCAAAGGCACGGCCCACAAAACATCTGTGGTTCCACGGCTGCATTTCTGCAATAACCGAGAAGCCAAGAGCCTACACCATTGACGGGCCCTCCGAACGGCCGCGTTTCAATCGGAGATAGACCACAACCTTCTCATGATTGTGCCTTCTGACAACAGGCGAGGCCCGGTATCCGTGTCCACCATCTTTGCGCGAGCTTCTGCTAAAGGCAAGTACCGCTTTGTGGCTTTCTCTGGGTCCCTGGTTCTCGAACCTTGCGTTTAACTTTAAATCATGCTTCAACGCTGACTATCTACGCCTAAGTAGTTTCCACCATATCATAGAATTTACAGGTCTGTGAGAGTCAGAAATCTTGCTTGTTTGTGGGTAACCAAATGCTTATTTTACATCATGTTTTACAATTAAATTCTTTAAAAATCCTACAATGTGATTTCCTGTTTTGTTTTTTCATTTTGTCTCGCATAGTTGAAGTTTTCATCATATGAACATTACAGACCCCTCTCATCTTTCTAAAAAGGAGAGCTTGCACAATCAGCCACTACATTTTTTTCCCCACTGTAGAGAATGCCAAAACAATACTAAAGACTAGTTGTTCTGTGTTGAATTCTATACAAGGACTACTGTTTCGTGGATTAGTTGAACTACGCAGACATATTTGTTTTTGTTGTTTTATTTTTAACTGTTATATTGCAAATATAAATTGATAAACTATAGTTCCAAAAAAATATAGCTAAGTATACGGTTGTCCATCACTATATCGCGGTTCACTTATCATGCTTCACTGTATCGTGCTTTTTTTTTTTTTTTTTAAATACATCTATATATAGATATGTACACAATGGAAACTACGGTTTGCTCTCCCGCTCTGCGCCCATACGTTCAGCCTTCCATACGTTCAGTCGCCTTGTCCACTTCACGTCGCTGTTTGATCACGGTGTTGTTTATAAAGCCTTAAAATATAAATAATGAAGTACAACGTCGTGGATTTTCACCTATCGAGGGAGTCTCTGGAACGCAACCCCTGCAATAGGCGAGGGATCACTGTAAAGGTAAAGTGCGATTAAGTGATTTTCATTTTATTGGATTACTAAAAGTTTTTATACCATTGAAATTTTTCCCCCAAAATTACTGTATTCTGACATATACTATTACATCTAACATTATAGAGGATATTGCCTATATCATCCACCCCATATCACTGCAGCTACAATAACTAGAGGTACACAAGACAATTATTTGGCTTCTTCAATATGTCATAAGAGTATGCAAATGCATATACTCATTTGTACTTGTCCAAATTTTCTAGGATAGTCAGCTTGCAGGGGCTCTATGGTGGACTTTCAGAATCAGTGAATTGGGTGGCGATTCACTCAGCAGATGATTTACATTTGTGGTATTTGTGCCTTTATCAGCCATCGTTGAAGAGAAAACCACATTCAGAGGTTATTTGGATCTACTCTACTTCATGGTTAATATAAAAAGCAATGTCATTGTTATTAGAAAAGTAGTGCAGATTAAATTGAATGCCAAACTACATATTAAATGGATATAACAGGACCATGGCACTGATGTTGGACAACGGGCCCTGGTTCACAGTTTATGTTAATTGCAGCATTGGAGTTCATGTCAAGCACCTGATGCAGTTATGGTCAAGTCAAGTTTTATTTCTTATTGTTTCTTTATCTTTGTTTTAGGAGTGTAGCCTAGAAAGCTGAAGAACTGCTTTGTTGAGAAGGTGGAATCCTATGAATATCATACTGAAATTCACAACACATTCTATGGTCATTGTTTGTCCATGGAGTTTTTGTTCCTATATGGCTTTGGTGTGTGTGTGTGTGTGTGTGTGTGTGTGTGTGTGTGTGTGTGTATGCATATTATATAACACTACATGTTTGTTCCAGCTCCCAAAGGAAATTGAAGGAAGAAAGAAAGAAAATAAGATAGAAATGGTAACAAGAAGGGGTCTCTACCAGATAGTGTAGTTTCAAGACAGTTAAATGAAGAAGCAGGGATTAATGTCTGACAATAAAATAATAGTATCCAGGTCAAATATTGTAAATCAGGTAAATGTAGGTCTAATTTTAACCAAACAGACGTGGCAGTAAGATACAATTGTTAGCTAGAGTGAACAACCCAAAACAGCAAGAGTGTCTTACCAAGGGGAATAGAGTCCATGCCCACACAGAAGGTGTGAAAGCCCCGGTCACACTCATCACAGAACATCATCTCCTCTTCATGATGGGGCTGCTCACATACTGTACAGGTCTTACATTCCATGCACTGCCATGGGTACGTCTTTATTAACACCACCAGCTCAGTGCTCATGTCCAAACAGGTTGGGTGACCTGAACACACGAGCCTCTCTTATCGCAGATAAACTACAACCTTGTTGTTACAAGTTAGCATGCTGATACACAAAATTAAGTTTGACTACTTCAGTGATTGCTAGGCAAAACAGTTCAAGCAAACAAAACAGCACTAAAACATATCACTGATACTGATGAATGGATTGTGTACAATATGTACCATGTGCATTAAATCAAGTACACAAAAGAAAGGTGTGCAATATTAAAAGCAACCAGTGATGGTGTTCAACTACCCATCTATGCATATTCATTTTCTTTAACTTAAGTAACAAAGACCAAGTGTAAAAATCTGTTTGGGGAAAAAAACACATTTAGCATAAGCATATTTTAAATCAGTTTTTGAATAAAAGTACATTTTACTTACCACTGTTTTGGCACTGGGAGCAGTGGATGAGTGCCTCTGGCTTGCCCTTCTTGTTGGACTCCTTACCCTTCTGGCATATGCCACATATAGCATTGGGAATGACCTTAGGCTGCAAGGGCAGAGCAATGCTATAAAAGCCATGGCAACCAAGGTCCTACATTTCCCATAAGACTCTGTTGTCATGGGCCTTACAAACTAAAATTCTGAATTTCTAATACTTAAATACAAAACAGTATTTGTAAAAAAACTGACATTAACACCACCACAAACTAACCTAACAAAATGGTTATTATACATGGTCCGGTAAAATACTACAGGGTGTTTGATGTGAAGTACCCACATGACATTGATGCATGGAGTAAGAACATTGTAGAACATCCTGTAGATCAGCAATCTTGAATGAAACAGTTTAGTAGTAGTACACAAACTTTGAACTTAACTGGAGAAATTTCATAATCTATTTTAATCTATATAATTAAAACATTCTAAATACTTTTTACAAGTAATCTATTATTCGGTATTCAGTGAATATCTAACGAATGCAACAATCAAATTATTTTGTAGTTTTGTCCATGCAAGTGAAAGTTCACTCATTCAGTGGCAGGGTACATCTGCATTAGTTTACCAATGCAATGCCTTGCAATGCTCTGCATTTTTTTAGGCATTTTCTGAAAACAGGTATAAGTAAATAAGCAATGTAGCACTGAATATTCCAAGTTTAAGAACAAATAAAATGTTTTAGTGCCAAGACAATTAAAAATATCTGCAATATTATGCATTTTGAACCCTTTTATTCAAATGCTCAGATTGTCATGAGCTAACAAATACTAACAAGTTAAAGGCTACGCTATAAAAACTGCTAGGAAGAGCAGTGCTAAAACAAAGAGCAAACAGAACTTGTGGCCAAGTAGCAGATTATACAAACTTTTGCGATAGTAAAGCTCAGAGTTAAGTCAAAAAGGTCACATAAGCCATCATTTTGTCACAGTACAAGGATTTCTAACTGAATTAAAACCAGAGTTATTGTTTGTAAAAAGGGGCAAAGAGTCTAACTGCAAGTTACACAACAGTTACACTATAACACCACATTCAACAGGACAACTGTAAATCAGTAATGAAAAGCCAACATCTTATCCAGTTAAAGGATCAACAGATGGTGTACCTACAGTACCATAATAGGTTTAGTTGTGTTACATAATAGTTTGTGTAATAGATAACTAAACCATGAATCATCACTTACAAAGCCGATTATTTTTTATACAAGTGAAGTTAGGAACTGTACCGGAGGCATGAATGATATGCAGAGAATGTGAGGGAGGGTAAACAAACAAACAAATAAATAAAAGAATCAGGTGAGGTACAAACGTGTTCTGGGGGAATACTTAAAACACATTTGCATGCATTGTTATACAGAGAGTTCCAGAATTACTGGGTCCTCTGATAAAGATGGTGAATTAGCCTAACCTCACACTGAAACATATGAGAAGACTACCCTTTAACTGAATTTCTTAAGAACATTAAATTATTTGGCAGGCAACACAGGCAACACATTCAGACATGTCTGGATGTGTCAAAGGGAGATGCTGCTTGCAATGGTTGCAAAAGCCTTTCTATGGACTGGGACTTATGAAGGTGTACTTATGCATCCAAATCCACTGATGCTGTTAGAATGGGAACAAAATCAAGCTTAGATTGGCCATCAAACCTGACCTAAAAGTATACTGAAAACCTATGGGATGAGTTGGAACGAAAAATTCTCTCAGGTTGCCAATTAAGCTTGATGCTGGAATGAGTATACACTAAGGCTTTATCGAGGTAGATATAGTAAAACAATAAGGATAATTTAATCAAGAGGATTACAATATTTTATAAAATACACTTGTTGACAAAAAAAAAAACTAATAATGCATCCAAATAACAGCAGTTATGTCTCAGGCGGATATGTAAATGGTTACAGGTGTGGTCTGATCAGACACACCAGTCTTGCCACAAGAGGACTAGAGATTGGTCCAATACGATTCTATATCGGTACGGGGCCGACACTGACGTCATTCGGATATTGGATGGACAGAGCCGATCCACATTCCATTCCACGTCTTATGTGCACAAGCTAACTTCAGTCTGCAACTAAGTGAGCAAATGATATTAGCTGTTGGTTTAAACCCTATGCTGCTGATCTTAATGCAAGCTCATTTTCAATGCGATTTGCACTATTACATTAAAACACTGGTTATTTTAGGTTTTACATATAGCACAATGATCATTCAGGGCTTAAATTGAAGTAAACACTAAGGCCAACATATTTCTTCAACTCCAGGCTTCTAATTTCATCATTTAAGTTAAGTTCCATTTGGGAAGATTAAATACAGAAAAAACATGCTGGATGCTGGTGAGTGAACATTATCCATGCTGTACATTTTATATTTCACCAGGGACTTGTAAAGCTAAATCCAAAATTTGGAACAGATGCAATAAAGTATTCAAGAGTTACACAGCTTTTTTTAGTATTGATCACCATTCATCTCGAAATGGGTCAACACCTCTAAAAACATGAATAAAATCAAGTGTTTGCAAGTTTTTGTATGTCTTTTGTAATAGAACAAACAAATATTAGTCACAATTCAGCGTTATTTTGCTATTTATATGAATAAATCACGTATATCTGAATAAACCATTTATCTGAATAAATCATGTAGTCCTCTGCATTGTTGGGCCATGCTGTTTTTCAGCCTGTGTGAGATTTCACACCCCTGCCCTACGTGCTCTGTGAGCCCCAGCGTGGCATGTGACATATCATTCAAAAGCTTAAACTGTTGGCTTTCCAACGGAAGGGGTGTCGTCCAATCAGCGCTTACACACAATGTGCCATTTTACATACTGCCTAGGAACAGCTCCCACCTCTCTATGATTTGACTGGCTGGAAAAACCGCTAACCAATGACATTTGGAAGCCCACAAACAAATAACGAACTGAGTACTTACAGAGCCCTCCCATAGGGGATATCTTATGTTCCCTTTCGAGGGTACATCGTGTTTTGTACTGAGAACACAGCCAAAGAACGCTCGTCTTCGGTTAGATTGGAAATGAATGGACGACTGAGCAAATGAAAAAAGGACTTTACTGACATTTTATCTACAGTTCAACGGCATCAAGGAGTTGTTTAGACGGTAAGTGAATTTTCTATGATAAAATCAAAAGTTATTTTAAAAGGCAAAATAGTTGGTCAGGTATGGTTATTTATGTAAACAGACATGGCAGACAGCTGTGCTTGGTATGTGATTTCTGGCGAATGGCTGCATATAGACGGTTGAAAATCGGTATGCAGGTAGTCATAATAGTATAAAAGATTTTGAGTTTATGTTTTGGACTGTGTATTAAAAAGGTTTTAAGTTATTAAAGAACGCAAAAAATGTCGACCTACTGGGCCCGTATACGTAATTGGTAGTAATTGGTAATAACAGAATTTTGATTCAACTTATTGGTTCCTACCAACACATTTTAGGCTTTAATCACACAACCACGATTAGTGCAAAAATACGTCCCCATTAGGGGAAGCCACTCTGCCAGGACCAGTTTGTCATCACATATGTCGCCACATGGTTTTGTTTTGGTATGCTCTGCTATAGCATTAGTGGAATATCAAAGCTCAAAAGCACAGCTCCACTTTCAGAGAAAATGCTAGACGCCGTACTTGTGGAAAGCTGATCTGTTGTAAAGGACATTTCACCCTTAAAATACCAAAGCACCTGATACATCAGAATGAAATGCTTTTGTAACACTGTAGCACATTTGACCACAAGTCCTGCATTGGTCAGGACAGTCTAAAACGCTTAATGTGTTTTACATGGCTTAATCTACTCAAACAATGACCTAGAAAAACCAAACATCTCTCAGTTACTACTATTTATAGGTAATCTCTAATGCTGAGATGAACCTGTGATTCAAGGAAATTGATCATTATTTTAAGCTTTTTTTCTCCCCATTTACACCTGTTTTACTTACCATGTTAAATCATTTCAGCAGTAGAGAGTACTTATCAGTAGTTGAGAGACGTTTGGTGTTTCCTAGATAACTACTTTAGAATATTTAAGCCAGTTTAAGCTTTTTCCTTATAATAGATTTTAATGGGAAGAAAAAAGCTTAAAGTGAATACTTTTTATACATAAACATTTGGCACATTTACTTCACCATTTTGGAATCAATAAGAACCGGAATCGATAAGAATAAACAGAATCAGAATGGATAAAATGCAAACGATACCAGTGTACGACAACACCTGTATTTAGAGCAAAACAGGTTCCATCATAAAATGCTAACATTTGTATACTTATTTGTAAGCTAGACAAAATACTGATAAACTACAGCATAAAGAATAATAGGGAGTAATCAACAGCTGTTGACTACTTATTACTATAGTGATCTGCAAAGTGTAGGTTTCACAATAGCAGAAGCACACCACAATTTTCAAACAAGTGATCACCCAGTTACATTCCACTTTAAGGTATACCATTTGTTGATCCAAAGAGCTTTTTAAACAACACTAAATTACAACGTAAAACTGTGGTCTCTTATGTCAGGCAATACATATTTTGGTATTCAAAGTTTGTTTCTTTATTTTTGTACTGATGCTATGAACATAATGCAGCCCACAATTTTATTTGTTTCACTTTCACCGCCATGAATTAGCAAACTTTGGACACCAAACATGTCTTGGCTGATCAACTACATTTCCAAAAGTTAAGGTATACCGATTTTTAATTAGTCAATTTTTAAGTAGAAAAGAGGAAAGAATATACATCGATAATAAACTGCCCAATTTGTGTAACATGCTAAATCATGGGCATCCAGAGTAACAAACGTGTTTCATATCAAACAGTAGTTTGATAACACTTGCACGTTAAAACAACCTATGAAAAGGGGAATTCCTCCCAAAAATAAATTCGCAACCAAAACACACCAACTGCTTTAGACACTACACCCCTTCCATGATGTACATTTAATTTCAGCTTTTTGTCTTCACAGACCTCCACAAACCTTTAGTCAATACTTAATGAAAACACTTGGTTGTTGAGATAAAAAATAAAATAAAATAAATAATTTTCATAATGTCATATATAATTTTTCTGGCTTACCCAAGGAATTCCCCATTAAGAACACCTTAAGAATTATAATTTATGCTTCTAATTTAGATCTATAAGTATATAGTAAAACCCTACAGCAGGTATTCAAAGTCGATATGATAAATGTAAATAAATGTGCAACTCAGCATTTAAAACCTTAAAGTAACAGCTGTGCAACATGTGAACATTATTGCTCCAAAAGTCAGTGTTGGAAAAAGTAGACACTGTAATTGCCATGCGGTACTGATTAAGGTAAAAGATCAACACTCAAACAGGAAAATAAAGTCCCGCTGATGAGTGCAGTCCCAACAAAGAGCTTTAAAAAGTGTGTGTGTGTGGTCAGAAAAGAGGAGGATTTCTCAGGTGAAAGTGCTAGAAAAATTGACAGCGCAAAACGAGGGGAAATGGAAGCCAAAAAACATAATCAGGGACTTTTGTCTTCTACCTTGTACCCAGGGACAGATTTGTGTTGAAGTGGACGAGGAGTCACGTCTTTGCTCTTGTTCTTGCCTTTGGACTGGATTCCACTATCCTGACTGTCTCCATCTGATGTATTTCCAGTTGAGCAGTCCTATATAAGAAATGCAGGGAATAATTTTCAGTTGAAATTGATGACATTCAAAACTTTACCTTTACAACATTAAAACAGGTGCCCTTATTTTTCTATCATCCCTCGGTAACTTACATGTATGCTATGTAAAAGTGTTCAATCCACTTAACCCTCTCATTTTGCAGTGTTACAATTTGACGGACACAAATTTCTTAATTTGTATTTGGAAAAAAAAATAAAAAAATCTGTGTGAGAATAATTTAACATACAGCAGACATCTGTTCATTACACCAGTATTTACCCACAAGCCCACCAAATCTTTTGCAGCAATTACAGCTGCAAGACTTTTAGGGTATGTTTCAATTAGCTTAGCACATGTACATCCTACAGTGTTTGCCTATTTGTTCCAACAAAATTGCCTGAACTATCTCACACTGGTTTGAGATCCTTAATAAACATCAATTTTCAATCCATGCTTCAGATTATCCGAAGTCTGGGGTTTAACTTGGCAACACTATTATAGCGAGGTTCCTGTTGTTGAACCACTGTCTAGCTCAGGCATTATGTTTAGTCATTGTCTTATTGGAAGAACATCTGGCCTTTCAAATTTATTGCAGACTGCAAACAGCTTTTCTTCAAGGATTGTCCTGCATGACTCTGTTAATCTTGCCCCTCAACTCTGACCAGTTACCCAATCCCTGCAAATGACCAACATCACCAAAGCATGATGCTGCCCCCACCATGTTTTAACTTTGAGACTGGTGTTCTCAGAGTGATAAAGTAGTGTTTGGTTCGGCATCAAAATTTGAAACAAGCTCAATAAAGTTCAGTTTTCTCATTAAAGTCTCATTAGACAAAAGTACCTTTTTCCAGAGGTTTGGCAAGTCTCTGAACATTATTTCTTCTTGCTACTTTCCCAGAAAGCCCAGACTTGTAGGAAACCGTTGGCCCATGTACAGGTTTTAGATCTCAGCTACAGATCTCTCCAAATCCTTCAGAATAACCCATGGTTAGTACTCAGATTGTTGTCCTCCTTAATTGGTCACTCAATTTTGATGGACGTCTTTGCCTAAATGATCACAGTTGTACCATATTATTTCTATTTCTTAATAATGTAATAAATGTTAATCAACATTAAAAGTTTGGGATGCCTTTCTGTAACTGAACATGGACTTGTTTTGTTGAGACCTTTGTCTTTAAAATATTTGTTTAGTTGCCTTCCTGAACCAGGTATACATAAAGGCCATAGTGTGAAGAAACTAGCTGAATTTGCAGGAGCATCAAGTGTAAGAACACACGGGTCTACAAGCAGGGTCAAAAATCCCAGTATACAGAAAATTAGTAAGAATTATGGCTGAAAGACGAAACTGACAAGCAGGGACCGCCGGCATGTTTCACGGTGAATAAAAAAATAATCCCTTCCCTTCCAGGCAAGAATTGCTTCTAGAACTCAACGCGGGTAATTCATAACCAAATTCAGAAAGAACATTGCGCAGGGAACTGCATACCATGAACATATGGAGCAGAGTGGCACGCAAGAACTAGGACTTCTTTTAGTTCCTAGAATTAAAAAAGTCACAGCAGGGGGAAAAGGCTCTCTCATACATGGCCCCCCAACTATGGAATAAACTTCCCACTTTCGTTCGAGATTCAGACACCCTCCAAAGTTTTAAGTCTAGG
>JAJAGP010000590.1:0-31324 GCA_025084515.1 Ancistrus triradiatus | reverse complement strand
ATATATATGTGTGTGTGTGTTTATTTATATATTTTAATAAACAAATAAATAATATGGCCACTCCAACCACCCTTCCACATAATTTGATGGACATGGGCATTTTAACTGTCTAAATATTTTTTTGAAGCCATCTCCTGATTTTTGCAGAGCAATAATATCTTGTCACATGTCAGTACTGAATTCTCTGATATTTCCCCATAGTGATTGCTGAGTAAGAGAAATATGCCTATGTGTCGATGCCACTTCTATATCAGTGAAACAGAAGTTATGGCTGATCATGCAACTGTTCCTAATCTCACAGGTAACCGCTAAAACATAAAATAAGAATGAGAAGACACTCATTAGATTTCACTCTTAAGAATTTGGGATTATTTAGGGATGTCAACAATTTCAAAGAAAGAGTAGTTTTTGTTAATATTTTGAATGAAAGATCAAAAGCATAAGCAATAACGAATGGCGATTTAACCTAGCATGGTATTATTATAGTTGCCCTGATGAGTAATTAAGACATTTAGTCAATTTAACCAGATATTGTATGATGTAAACATTAAACACTAAAACATTTTAACATTCTTACAGAGGAGCCTCTGTTTTTCTTGCCATCTTCCACCTTGCCATCCTCGCCATTATCTGAGTCACCATCACTGTCTGGAGCAGGCAATTCAGGGTCCAGGGGAGGTTCATAGAGAGCTGTGTTTAACGGCAAGTATCGCAGCTCATTTGGAGAGTATCTGCAAGTGTAAAAATATTCATAACCTTGGTGTAGCTTATTTAGCATGTTTAACACATGGTAAATAAAAAGTTCCAAAATGCAGGTAGATGTAATGGGGAAAATCCTAAAACAAATATAAAAAACAACATTACCTTTTGTAGTACTCCTGAAACTGTCCGGGAATGAGTGCAACTGGATATGGCCCGGTCTTGGTTCTTCCTGCTGGGAGCACTTTGTACTTCCCTTGAGGTACCTGAATTATCTGTAACACCAAATTAACACCATACACGCAAAGTATATGCAAAATGTCAATGTAAACATACAAAATATTTCATCCCGTTATTCTATTTTTCGCCGCTAATCGGTATTTAAAAAGTCTACAGGTCTGCCGGTGTAAGTGCGTTTATAGCACTGCATTTAAATGATCATCAGATTCACTTCATCTCAGCTTCATCTCTTGCTTGTACTGGACCACTGGTGCCAAAGTACAGTGGGGCAAAAAAGTATTTAGTCAGCCACTGATTGTCATGTTTGGAGGAAGAAGAATGCTGAGTTGCATTCCAAGAACACCATACCTACTATGAAGCATGGGGGTGGAAACATCATGCTTTGGGGCTGTTTTTTTTTTTTTTTTTTGAGTTTAGCTTTTGTTTTTGACCTAATGCGTATCTTCCACCATGATTTACAATTTAAGTCTTTAAAAGTCCTACAATGTGAAAATCCTTTTTTCCTCATTTTGTCTCATAGTTGGTGTATCTATGATGAAAATTACAGACCTCTCTTGTCCTTCTAAGAAGAACTTGCACAATCAGTGGCTGACTAAATACTTTTTTGAGCCACTGTATATAGACAGATAATATAGATAATGATATCTTACTAAACAGATTAGAAAGTACCCTACTTGTTAAGGGACTGGCACTTTCTTGGTTTAGATACTACTTCACCGACCGGTACCAGTTCTTTAATGTAAATAATATACGCCGAGCTCTCACAAATGAAGTACGGTGTGTCTGCTATTATTTTCTCTGCACATGCTGCTACTAGGCTCATTTATTTGGAAACATGGCATTAGTTTCCAGTGCTACGCAGATGATGCACAGCTGTGCATATCAGCCAAACCAAATGTCCTTGCAATCAGCAAAATTGAGGATTGTGTAAAGGAAATAAAAGATTGGATGTCACTTGATTTACTTTTACTCAACTCAGACAAAACTGAGGTTTTTTTTATTAGTTGGTTCCAAGGCTGAGAGACACAGGTTGGCTACATCTATCCTAATCCCATATGGCTGGTTGGTAACATCTGTATAAAATAAATAAATAAATAAATAAATAAATAAAAAATAATATAAAATTAGGTGGCACATTTGATTCAGAGCTCTCCTTTGAAGCGTACATTTGCAATGTCACTACAATTGCTTTCTTTCGTTATGTAATATTGCTAGACTTAAGAACTATATTCTCTTTGTACATGCTGAGAAAATGGTTAGTGTGTATATAAACCCGAGGTTAGATTACTGTAAAGCTTTACTTGCTGGATGCTCTAGTAAATCTATAAAAAAAATTAAAAATTAATTCAGAATACAGCAGCTCAGTCGCTAACTAGAAAATTTGACCATATCGGTCTTGTGCTGTGATTACTACACTGGTTATCAGTTAGACTCTGCATTGATTACAAAATGCTTTTTGTAACATATAAAGCTCTACATGGCCTGGCCCCAAAGTTATAAAATAACTTACAATGCATCTCAGCTAATTCTTTCACAAGGTGCTAGACTTCTTTTAGTTCCTAAAATGGAAAAATCACAGCAGGGGGAACGGCATTCGTACACATCCCCCAGCTATGGAATAAACTCCCCAATTTAGTTCACGATTCAGACAGTATCCAAATTAAGTCTAGAATAAAACCGTACTTATTTACTCAAGCTTTTGGTAAGACTTAGACTCAGATGCATGGCTGGGATCCTGGGGCCGGAGTCATGTTTTGCTTTGTCATGTCTTTGGCCTTAGGCTTGGAGTGTTGGGTTGTCCAGCTGGGTTAGGCTTTGGTCCTCAAGATCTCGGGTTGTGCAGGGTAGAGATGAGGGTTCATAATCAATGAGACTTTTGGTGATCTGGGATGTTGGGTTACTGCCCTCTTGCCTCTCAACTGCGATCACTCAGGTTTGTTGATTGGTGGGGAGGTGGGTTGTTGTCGTCTCATGTGATCCCTCTTGGCTGTGTTAACTTCTGTTTTTTTCCCTTTCTAGGTATGCTGCTATAGCTAATGCTGCCAGAGTCTCATGATGCATTTAGTATCAGTGGTTCAATCACAGGCTTTTAATAGACTATGTGCTCTTAACAATAACTAACTACATTATCTCTTTTCTCTCTGAGCTTGTGTTCTGGTACAAATTCCAGCCCCACACACTAAGATGTTCCTCTGCTTCAGCCCCACTCATGCTGTTCTTCCATCATCAGCTCCAGCCCAACATCATTCAGACCACAGAGGGCAGTAACTCTCTCCCTCCTCTGGTCGACTGAGAATATCATGCCACCGGGCGTTCCCGCCAAGGACACGAGATCCTAAAGCGACAATGTGCATCGGACTAAGTAATATGCATATTTTCACATTATTCTATTCAATATTCCTCTTCATTATTGGCTTACACGCTATAGCTTTTATATTCTTTATTTGCTTATACTCTTCATAATATTTAATCTTCTCTAAAATGTTAGTCTACCTGTTATTTTAATGATTGTATTTTTAAATGTTCCTTCTATTAATATTTATTTAGTTTATGTTTATTTAAACAATTTCTATGAACTTATTAATTAGATAACTTAGTTAATTCTTACATATAACATCCAAGACTCAAAAAGGAGTCTTGGTCCTCCCAAGGTTTCTTCCTTATAATGTTTAGGGAGTTTTCCCTTGCCACTAATCGCCCTAGGCTTGCTCAATTTGGGATTGTCCTTGTAATTCAGAAGATAATCTTATTGTAAATATGTATTGAAATTGTAAAGCTGCTTAGAGACAATGCTCCATTGTAAAAAATCAAAAACGCTATAGAAATGAAACTGACTTGACTTACATGTGTTTGAAGATCAAAATAGGCTCTCCTTTCCTCCATGCGCTCTCTGTTGAAATTGCTGTTAAACTCAGCTGCTTTTTTAGCAGCTTTCTTGATGTACTCTGGGACTTTGCTGGCTTCAACCTTCTGAGGACTTTGCTGCTGCTGTAAAGGAAATGCATCTACATAGTTACAAAAAGGCTGTGTGAAAAAGCACACAAAGAACAATTCTACTGATTTTAAAGTAAGATGCTCCAATAAAATCTAAACAAACTGTTGCTTGTCTTTAACGCATCAAGTAGTACACAACTAAAATGTGTCTCATGTTTTCACCTTCTAATGTTTTCAACATCTGCTTTGTATGACATGCATTCTTCATTTTACAACATTACTTCATAAGACCCAAAATAATGTTCTGTGACTCACCGCATTCTGGGTGCTTACTGAGTACTCCTTGGTGATCCTCTGCCGTTCACGTTCTTGAAGGATAACGGAGTACTCTGCATGTTTGGCTGGATATTCCTTAATCATTAAATCAATTACCTCATCACTGCGCAAAGCAGTAAGCCCTATTAGAAAGAAAGGAAGTATTTTAATGTCTGTAAAAGGCCTTAACCTATCCCTTTTAACAACACAAACAAAATTACATTTTGTCCCAAAAACTAAAACCAGATGGACCTTATAGTACTTTATATGCTAAATTCAAATCTGTTTTTAGAGCTTTTCTCAGAAATGAAATATGTACAAATATATTGTACAAGTGTATCAATCCTCTACATGGTCTACTTTCCCATCAACAGAATCATTGTTATTCAGTATGACGGTTTTTGCAGGCTCTGGCACATGTAAATACATGAGTGGATAAAACACTGAGGGGGAACTGCTGCTCAAGAATGTGTACTGTATGCATGTCCCAGCATGTCCAGTAATGTTTATCTAGGCTTACACGTTCAAAAATAATGTACTGAACTCCATAAATGACAAACAGCTGTGTTAATGAAATATTTAGTTTTAATTGCTGTATGACACCGGATGATGTACGGCCTCATCTGTTATCAGAGACATTATATAAGGAGGAAATATGACTGACTGTAGTACAGAAGCCCTGCCCGTCATTAGAAAGAGCCAATTGGCATATTACTAAATGTGTCAGAGAGGGGGCTATCAAGTCTTGGCCCATTGTAGTGGCATGATGCGCAGTATACGCAGTAGCCAGAAAAACCTTAATAAAATAAAATGGTATTGTTCGGTGTTATTTGAATCCAAAAACACAAGTATGTTATAGTTTTTGTAAATTTATTCCAGCGATTCTAAACACACATTTTAAATGGTAATTTCTCTTCAAGTTTCGGCTACATAGGTCTCTACCCATTCAAAGAACCTGGTCTTGTATGGCTGAAAATAACTGCCCCCTAGCATTACCAAGATGGTGGCAGAGTGAACATACAGTGATTTTGCTGTTATTCATCGCAGACTGGACTTCATGCGCTTCACACTACAGAAACAATCGTCAATAACAGACTATATTGCGTAATGAAGAGAAACTGTACAGGTTTGTTTATGTACATTGTAAATGTGACTGGACGATCACGCAGGTTGCTCAGTAAAACGTATATGAAAAATTTAGAATTTAATTTATTAAAAATGAAAAACAAAGATTTCACACCGACATAAGGAAAACGGCACAATTCCTTAAAGTGAAGCATGGTGGTGGCATCATCATGCTATGGGGGTGTTTTTCAGCAGCTAAGACAGGGAGACCGGTCAGGGTTGAGGGAAAGCTGAATTGACCAAAGTACAGAGACGATGAAAACCTGATCCAGAGTACTCGAGACCTCAGACTGGGCTGAAGGTATACCTTCCAACAAGACAATAACCCTGAGCACACAGCCAAGTCAACATAGGGAGACTCACAGAGTTCTACCTAAGCCACACCTGAGTGGTCCAGCCAGAGCCCTGACTTGAATCTATTCAAACTTCTATGGAAAGACCTTAAAATGACTGCCCACCAACAGTCCCCATCCAACCTGACAGAACTTGAGAGAATCTGCAGAGAAGAATGGCAGAAAATCCCCAAAGCCAGTTGTGCAAACCTTGTGGCATAACAACAGACTGTATATATAAATGGACTAGACAACAGCGGGTGAAAAGTGAAGTCACTACATGTCTCATGCCCTCTATTTACTGGCTGCAGTACAACTTTTAACCCCGCCCATTCCCATGCAAGTGAACGGCTCAGACAGCAAGTTATCATTTCAAATTACACAGTCGACAATTTTTTTCTGGCAACTGTATTCTGTCAATTTTATAAGCCACCATTACATCCCAGTATTTTTCTTACGATTTCTTTACGGTGTTTTATGGAAGTTATTAGGTGATACTTAAAAAGGTGTGGCAATTAGGTGATTGACAGCTTATTCTGACAATCACAATACTATACCAGGCATACACAGTGATTTCGGAAATCTTGTTCTTTGGTGATACCTCATATTTCGCGATAAGTCATTCATCATGTAAGGACAAAGCCTGTGATTTATATGATGACACTGTACAAATATGGTCTGAGTGCTCACAATGCACGCGAAACGGAACATATAAACAAGAGTTCTGTTTAAATACAAGCACTAAATTCAGCAGAATATGGTGCAATGCATATAAAAATGTAGATAATTAGCATAGTTTGGCTAACTTGTGCCACGTTGTGCGCTGAAATTCAACGAGAAAAGGAGAAGCTGTGAAGACATGGACAATACGGTTTGTCCATTTTACACTGTCCAATTGGAGCTAAGCTACAGCTTTAGCGCGCATGTGTACGGGTATCCAAAACATTCTCAACTCGCTCTGTGTATAGTCTGTGACTCAGACTGCTCACTCGGAAATCGTTTGGACAGTTAAAAAGGCATCGCGTCCCCTCTTGTATTGAATTGCATTGCTTTGCAAACATCAGTTGATCGAGGTAAAGTTTGGACCGATCCTGAAAATCGCTCGGCTTCGACCAAATCATGCTAAAACTGCATAGTGAATGCCTGACTAACTTCTTAACTTCAGTCATTTGAGCAGTCATCGGCAAGCAGTTTAGTCCATGAGATTTCGATGTCCGGTCTAGTTTATGTTCCTATGAAGAGCGCAGTTAGTCACAATGCGTGTCCCCGGAATAATACCAAGAGGTGGGCGTACCCTAATGAGTGTGATCCGGGGTATTGGTGGATATTACATCCCATCTCTACTGCGCTTGCTCTGGCTGCAATTTGCATCTACTGTGCAAGCGCACTCAATATGTCAGTGCCCAGGCGGCCATCTTGGTGGCTTCAAAAACTTCACAATGAGTGTCAACGGTGAAGGACCGTCCATAATATATACAGTCTACGCATCATATCCTAGCAGACGGGAGAATGTAAAAGCTGCCAAGGCGCTTCAGCCAAGTACTACAAAGGCATACTGAATACTTATGTCAATGCATTTTATGTCTTACTGACTTATGTCAAAGCAATATTAGTTTTTCCTTTTCAATAAATTTACAAAAATTGTTAAAAGTCTGTTTTCAATTTCTCATTATGGGGTCATGAATGCAACTTTAGCGCAAGGCCACAAACAAAATGTAAAAAAAACTCAAGAGGTGAAACACTCACACACGTGATATATCCAATCCTATACCGGGTCCGATATTTATATCATGCACTCATCGGATACCAGACGGATAGAGCCATTCCACTGACCGATCCCTATTCCATTCCACATTGTGGCAACTTCAGTCTACACTGAGTGAGCAAATAGCATTGTTACATTGTTGATGTAACTGAAATGCTGTTCATACGGAGATTTTTTTTTTGTCTGGAAACGCCAAAAAGCAAGACAGCATGTTGTAACCTTAAACGCAGCATCAACAATAATAGTCATAATATTAAAGTGTAAAAAAAAAAAAATGGAATCTGTATCGGAATCGCCAGTTGTGCAGAATGATCGGAAGCGAATAAATGTGGATCGGCCCACCACTAATCAATTCCTTGCAGTATTATAATACATAACATGTATAATCTTTTCTTTTCCACCAAACAATTTTAAAGATTTAGGAAAGAGTACAGTACTTCTACAACAAGCAGTGAAGCAACCAGGTGCTTTCTGTACTCTGGTACCACGAAGCTATTATCAGAACTGGGCATTGTAGCATTTTTAAAAGGAGTACTAAATAAATCTTTAGTTAATACCCAAGGTACATTGCGTCTCTGTGATGACATTCTGCTCTCTCAGGTAAAGTTTTTCTTTGTGAGACAGGTCTCTCCTCTCCAACTCTAGAAAACAACAAAAATAATTTGAGTGGCACATGCTGACATAACCTGATACATATCCAATGTTACACAAGGGAAGGAGGCCTGAATACAGAAAGTTCACGCATGAGCATGAAGTACCTGGATATTTCCGCTTGAATGAGGTAACCCCTAAATACTCGCTGACCTGTTCTTGTAACATATAGTACTCTCCTGTATCATCTGGGGGCCATTTGTACTCAGTTAGATTCTCAGCTGGAAAATATGTTCCTCTGTAACAAGACATCATGATGGGTCAGAAAACAGCAGGCAATGGAAACTCCTGCAAGAAAGTACTGGCTTATGTTGATAAACATTTTCACATACACTTCACATACGGTTATAAAAATTAACATGATTTTTACAACAGTGTACAAATCAGTTTTACGATTGGAAAGAAGTACAGCTAAGTACCATTTAATGACCATCCGATCAATGCCTTAAAAGTTGTAATAGGAAATAAAACAGTCTTTTAAGCCCAGATGTTGTGGCCATAATTATCAACTTGGTCACCTCAGCAGCCAATAAACACTGCGGATCCACGAGCAGAGAAGTCCGTCATGCATGTGTATGTGTGATAAGGCTGCAATGATTGGTCAGCGTAATCAACAAAGTCAATTATAAAAATCTTATGACTCGGAATTTCAGTGCGGATGCGTTGTTAATTTGTAACGCACTACATGAACAGATGAGGGCAGTATCGCTTTCATTGTCTTCTTCAAATACTGCATTCTGTACTAATGAAGAATATATTGAATGATGACACAATAGCTACCCAGGTTGCGTTCCCTGACTGAATAATGCCGAGCCACAGTCGCAGCAGAGAAAGAAGGATGACAATGAGGTAAAAAAGCGTATGGGAGCATTAAACAAACAAACAAACAAACAAACAAAAAAAAGAAACAAGTTAATTGCAAAGCACAGCTCTTGTTTCACAGTAGCAGGTACATTAACATCTAAAATGACAGCACCCTGTGATGGTACTCCGTGTTTGTATGTTTCCGACAGCTCTTTGTGTATTAACCAGCTTCTGTCAGTACAATGTTAGTTTACCTGTCAGAAGACAAGGTCTCATGAATGGTGCCTGCCACAATAATGCTCTTTCAGATACATTAGCTAACATATTAAGTGCAATAGTTAATCAGCAATTTATGAGAGTAACGTTAGCCTGTCTCGTCTTTCCTATTTTTTGCTTGCGTTGATACCAATGTTCATTCCAAATAGTAAACCTCCTCCACTTATCGGCATCTAGTAAGTTTCTGTGTTTGAATACATCATTAATTCAGTTGTAAGATATTGAACTCATTATGGTTTATTTGTGTTGTGTTTGCATGTGTTTGAGTGGGTGAAGTCAAATGTGCACTGGAACAAGAGCCGCACAAACAAGAAGCGGAGATGAGGGGCATAACAAAAATAATCTTTGACTAATCAAAAAATAAATAAATAATCGACAGATAAGTCAACTACCAAAATAATCATTAGCTGCAGCCCTAGGGTGTTACTGCTTTACCGGTCATGTGCTCGCATGCACGTTTGAACTAGAGAATGTTCTAACTAGGTTGATGTGTTTAGAGCCCATTTTGTGCAAGCAACTTCTGTGTGTGGCTTTCTGCTACACAGTTGTAACAAGCTATAAATGGCATTCAAGTGCATGTCTGTACTATTGCAAGTACAGTGGTGCTTGAAAGTTTGTGAAACCTTTAGAATTTTCTATATTTCTGCATAAATGACCTAAAACATCATCGAATTTTTACACAACTCCAAAAAGTAGACAGAGAACTCCGTTAAATTAGATAAAAATATTACATTTGGTCTTTTATTTATTGAAGAAAATGATTCAATATTAAATTAGTCTACTCGTTATAACATGTTTGTGGAAGTGTATCATGAAACAAACAAAGGAGACTTTTGAGGGCCTCAGAAAGAGTTGTTGATGCTCATCAGGCTGGAAAAGGTTACAAAACCATCTCTAAAGAGTTGACTCCAATCCACATTGAGACAGATCGTGTACAAATGGAAGAATTCAAGACCGTTGTTACCCTCCCCAGGAGTGGTCGACCAACAAAGATCACTCCAAAACCAAGGTGTGTAATGGTAAGCAAAGCCACAAAGGACCCCAGGGTAACTTCTAAGCAACTGAAGGCCTCTCTCACATTGGCTAACGTTAATGTTCACGGGTCCACCATCAGAAGAACACTGAACAACAATGGTGTGCATGGCAGGGTTGCAAAGACAAAGCCACTGCCATCCAAAAAAGAACATTGCTGCTCATCTGCAGTTTGCTAAAGCCAGAAGGTTATTGTAAGAATGTTTTGTGGATGGATGATACCAATATAGAATTTTTGGTTTAAAAGAAAAGTGTTATGTTGGAGAAAGGAAAACACTACATTCCAGCATAAAAACCTTATCCCATCTGTGAAACATGGTGAAGGTAGTATCATGGTTGGGGTCTGTTTTGCTGCATCTGGGCAAGGACAGCTTGCCATCATTGATGGAACAATGAATTATATCAGAGAATTCTAAAGGAAAATGTCAGGACATCTGTCAGGACATCTGAATCTCAAGAGAAGGTGGGTCATGCAGCCAAGACAACGACCCTAAGCACACAAGTCGTTCTACCACAGAACGGTTAAAGAAGAATAAAGTTAATGTTTTGGAAAGGCCGAGTCAAAGTCCTGACCTTAATCCATTCAAAATGTTGTGGAAGGACCTGAAGAGAGTAGTTAATGTGAGGAAACCCATAAACATCCCAGAGATTAAGCTGTTCTGTATTTGCCACTCACTAATATGTAAAATTGGATAATTTTTCCTCAATAGATAAATTACCAAGTATAATATTTTTGTCTCCCTTGTTTAACTGGGTTCTCTTTATATTTTTAGGACATGTGTGAAAAGCTGATGATGTTTTAGGTCATATTTTTGCAGAAATATAGAAAATTCTAAAGGGTTCACAACCTTTCAAGCACCACTGTAGTAGTCCTTTGTTTGCCCCAAATCTGCTCTAGATTCAGTACTGAACATACCCATAATGCGTGGTACATAAACAGATTATACACCAACCCATTGATGCCAATATACTAGAAGTGCATAGGTTAAAAAGATATTTGATATTTCAAATACGGATTTTGGGAAAAATTTGTTAAGGCTCTTACCCAAGTTCATGGCTGGATGTCTCACCGCTCCTTGAACTGTCTCCCGAACCCATTCGGCGCCTCTTGGGTCCTTGGCTCTCATCACTTGAATTCTCTTCAGTTTCATCCTAGCAAAATAAATTGACATGTATAACTGTTGCATACGCCAGATTTCTTGAACATGTTGCGATATATAAAATGTCTTTGGTGTGAGTGAGCACTTGTAAAAACATTTCAGACCAGGCATATATTTGTGTTAGTTGTTGAAAACGGTAAAGTACCATTTGCAGTGACAACGATGTCTTAAATGTATTTCGGGTGATTAACTGCATGCATATTTCAAAAGGCTCCATAAAACAATTGATTTTTTGTTAATTGAAAGCATTTACTCAATTTTAACAACAATCTGTGTTATGCAAATGTGTCTATTTATTCTGAGAAACTGTTATAACTGTTTATCCCAATTAAAGTACTCAAATAAACTCACTCTCTCAACAACGACATTTGGTTCAGTCAGTAGGGAAACCAACTACAGGGCAGATTGAAAAAGAGATGTCACTGCTTGGACAGCACTGGTGGTGTGCTACTTTACAGACAAAAGGCATGTCACACTTGTAGTAAAATGTAGTATGCCACAACCCACCAGTGGTACTGAGACTCAGCTGGTGGGTCACAAAGACCAAACGAGACAACACTTACAGCTTAGAGAAGATGAGAGATAATTACATCATGCTCATGTCCTCAAATTTAAACCAGACCAGTGAGATCCATTATGTGACAAGCAATCTTATTAACCATCTGACTTTGACAAGGAAGTTAAAGGCTGTTCGTAACTGTTTAACTGGCTTTATCTTATTAATTTACTTACCAATACGGTAAACATCTTTATACATGTTCACACTGGTAATGTTAAGTATATCAAATTCCAAGCTGCTAAAAATTAGGAGTTCACAATCACAAGTAGATCATCAATAGATGACGTGAGGGACGTTGGATTACTGCTCACTGTGTAAAAGCCTTAATAATAATAACAATAATAATAATGTGACCTTTCTAATCAAATCATTTTCAATAATTAAATTATTAATGCTATAAATTTACCGATTCATTCTTAATTTCTTTCTGGGGTTTTTATTGTTAATATCTATTACGGCATTACTTTTCCTGATATTTTAGGTTTTTGCCGTAGTATCGTTATCAAGATACTTTAGGCAAGTATTGTATGAAAGTCATAATTTTGGTATCGTGACAATACTACTACACAGAGCTCTAATCTAACATTTACTGGTGCCATCATTTTTGTGGCTTATAACAAGTGTTATAAGTGTAATACAACTTGTGCAAATCGCATATCAGCATGTCTCGTTTGCGTTTACATGCACATTTTTGTGTGACTTAATCTTACCCTGATATTGAAGACACATGAAATGAACGGTCTCTGGGACTCTCTAGAGATCACTGAGTGTGTTTACATGCACTTAAGTTGGATTTCTGCAGCTATCTGATTATTCAAGTGGTCATGTATACATCATACTCTAAAGGATTTCTTAACGTGATTTCTACATCAAAGAGAGCTGAATTTGACTCAAATAATCAGATCACTCGTAACATGTATACCAGTTACCTGATCTGTGTTTTCAGTCTGTGCATGGGTTCGAGTCTTCCACAATGGTTGCCAGGTCAGCATATTCTAAAGACTTGGCTTTATTGGTCAATCTCAAGAAACTTTACTTTATTTTTACATGGTTTCTCCTCTTAGTGATCAGTCATGTTTCTCTTTATATGAGTAACAGGACTGACTTTTCAGCACAGAATTTGCAAATACATAAAAGTCACATGGCATCCATACTAATCGCATTAGGACAATGAGTAATGTAGAAAAAAAATGTAATTATCCTATAAATTAAAGGCCTGTACTATTATGTGGCAGATGCTATTTCGTTTCAGAATGTATTTGTGTTTATGTTATGTTTGGTATCTTTGAGATCCATATTTCAAGGAGACCAAGGTGGTGAGACATACAATACTGTACAATGGTTGCACGATAATGCACAGAACGGACACATTTTTGACCGTATGAGACACCATTTGCCTGGACTGAGAGAAGTGTCATTTCCTCAAACCAGAGGTGCGGTCATTCCCAACAGCATGGGGTCTTCCACTCTCACCTCAAGACAAACACACCAACCTGTATGCAAATTACATATTGTTACAGTCAGCTAACACCCATGTGATAACTTTGTCCTTTTGTTAGATCAAAGGTTTCTAAAAAATAGTACAAAGATATGTAGCTATAGAATCGGGTTAGTCAGGTTTTCACGAACAACTCACGCATAACTTTCCAGAGGCCAACACTCGTTGCCATCACGACTCATCACCTCTTGTAAGTTTATATTATTTGTGATGTCTTAACTGTCTGTATTTTGTATTATTATTATCTGTCTTTTATAATAAATTTTCTGTTACTCCGTTCTTTATAGTAGTCTTCTAGTAGTCCTTTCTTAGACAGATAATGTATGTGTAATAATAGATCTCTTGAAATGTGTAAAGTTAGACATCGGTCAACCTCTGTTATACGTAAAAGACTACACCGTAGGTCTACTCTGCATTGGATTTCCTGTTTGCGTCACAGAACCCCCCCCCCGCCTGCACCATATCAAAAAACAGCAATAATCGTTATAACAATGCAGCCAGAAATTGAGTTTTTTTGTTTTTTCAATTATTGGAGGAATGGGACAGCCTAGGCGCGCCGCTATGACGCAATCGATCTTCAAATGCAGCCTTCGAAGGACGCAGCCCCTGAAATGGGATTCACCCATTGTAACCGACCTCTGACAGACTTATGACAAGGGCACATGTGTCCAATAAATCCTCAACACTTAAATAAGGTGTAATACTTGTGCGTTATATAATATACACTGAGTTTGCACGTCGGTACGAACCTCTGAACTAGAGAAACATATTAATAGGAGATAACTATTAAAGTTGAACGCTGGGGCTCTTTACCCCACACATCTAAAAACTACATAGAATTTGGAGTCAGATATTAAATTAAACTTGGAGTCAGATACTAAACTATCTGACTATTGGAGTCAGATCATAAAAATAATCCTTCGACTGCGTCCTATTTCCGTCTTTGGTCATAGAGCCGCAGAGGGTTAACAAGAGCTCTGATAATCTCAGACATAAAAACCCTACAGTATATCTTAGTGTTGGGTAGCTCCATGGGTAGTGCTATTGCCTCACAGCAAGAGGGTCCTGGGTTTGATCCCAGGTGAAGCAAAATGAATCCTTTCTGAGAGGAGTCTGTATGTCCTCCCCATGTCTGTGGTTTACTTTGGTTTTCTCTCACACTCCAAAGACATGCATTTTTGCGGCCTAAAACCTCTATAGCAAGTATAGCATGTGAGCTCCGTTCCTCAGTGGAGTTCCTAAGCAATAGATGTGCATGACTTGAACTGTTGCGCAGCAGGAGTATGTGAACATGTACAATTAGCAGTTAATTTGAAGGTGAAATAAGAGTCTGCTGTTTTCAGTCAATGTGATGCAGGTGCGAGTGGGCACCCTTCTGGATTTTAAGAACAGGGATCTAGCAAAGTCTGTTTCATGTTTGTGGAAGTGTATCATACAAATATATGAAGCTACAGGAAACATTTTGGGATTAATGAGGACAAACTAGAATATTTGATTAAATAAGAAGCATTTTGTCTGGAGAAAGCAAAACAATCCATTTGAGCAAATGAACATGATAGTCGTAGTATGACTTTTTGTCTGTTTTGCTGCACAGGATGGCTTGCCATCACTGAGTGTGTTTACATGCACTTAATAATCAGATAAATAAATGGAAAGAGGCCAAATAAAGCAAAGTCCTTAGAATACACCGACCTGGCAACCATGTGGGAGGACTCCAACACATGCACAGACTGAAAACACAGATTATAAACAGGTAACTGGTATACATGCTATGAGTAACCTGATTATTTGAGTCAAATTCAGCTCTCTTTAATGGATTTCTTAACCTGATTTCTACATCAGAGTATGCTGTATACATAATAATCAGGAATAATCAGATAGCTGCAGAAATTCAACTTAAGTGGTGTCACACACACTCAGTGATGTCTAAAGAGTCCCAGAGACCTTGCTTACACTAGGTTCATGTAATGTGTCTTCAGTATTAGGATAAGACTAAGTCACACAAAAATGTGCATACAAACGCACACAAGACTGATAACTGATATGCGATTTGTATCCAATTGCTCAAACCACTTCAGGTGGTGACTTGAGAAGCATTGTAGCCACACATTAAGCATGTGTAAAAGCATAAGTCCCTGCCAATATGCATCTGACTGCTAAGATCCACCCAGTACTTTGTGACAGCACATGGCATTTAAGATGCTCACCAATGTATGGCTGGAGAGACAATGATGGAACACGAGAAACTTTTATAAGTCCTTTGTACAGATATCACTGTCCAAAATAAACTGTAATATGATCTGCTTCCACCAGTTTGCTCTCTCACATACAAACTGACCCGTGCACCACAGATGTGATGTCTTGTTGTGGTGCCACTGGTGTATCAATCATATTTAACAGCTGCCTGCTTCTGAAGCTGGAGCTTCCACTTAGGGAGTACTCATACTCGTTCTTACGCCTGCCACACCATGTATTCTTTGGGGATTGGTAACAAAGTCCCCATGGCCCTTACCCAAAGGATGTGTTAACAAACCACGTGAATGTACATTAGTGCTGAAGTAATTACCTTTAACAGTAGACTCATCTGTATGGATAACTAAGTCTGCACATAACGCGTTAAACGCCACAACATTAATAATAATTACTGAGAATAAGATTAATCTCGAGCTGCTTCACAAACATTACAGCCATGTTGTTTTTGTTGTTACACATTCACTGGTTTCATGTACTTATCTAACGTCACTTTGAGCAATAATGACATTTAAGTGCCAATATTTCGGCCAAGTTATACGTTTTAGTTGAAATCATAAGCTGAAAATAAAACTTATTCAAAAATGTAAAACATTTATTCAAACTATGTATGGTAACTATTTAGCTCAAGCTAAGTGAGACAAACAAAGCGGACGACGCATACGTAAATTCGGAACTTTCCACTAAATATAATTCCATCTCTCGTCTAATACATCATTATTTTTTTACTAAATAAAATGTAGCATTTTATTTATACAAACCTTTACTGACTGATCTTCAGGAGTTCGAGGATTACTGTAGCACTGCTTTGGCGAGACAGCCATTGCCATTTTAATGTTAACCAATCATGACACTAAATACAGTCCGACTGGAAACTGCAGATATATTGACCATTCCGCCGATTCTTAAAGTATTCATAAATGGGATAATAGACGGTCTCAGATTAATGACAGCAAAAATAATACGATTAACGATATTCCACGCAAAAAAAAAAAAAAAAAAACATTTTACTTTGAAACATAAACTTGTGGCAACAGGATAGGGGGTTATATTTAACTTCCTGTTGAGTTCATCCTAATGCCCTACTTTGCTTTTTTTAAACAACAGTAGGCTGGCTACAGGAGGCATTTCACTGAATGGGTTCCATTTGCTTGTAACTCTTAAAAATTTAATTTAATTTTCTATATTTTCAATGTTGATTCCAACAACACATATTTAACTATTCATAATGAGTATTGGTCAATATCTGACAACTTTATTTTATTTTTACATGGTTTCTCCTCTTAGTGATCTGGCATGTTACTCTTTATATGAGTAACAGAACTGAGTTTTCAGCACAGAATTAGCAAATATATAAAAGTTATCCACATGCCATCCATAATGCCATAGCATTAGGACAAGGAGTATCTCTTAATGTTGGGAAGCTCAGGAGGTAGTGCTGTTGCCTCACAGCAAGAAGGTTCTGGGTTTGATCCCTGGTGGAGCGAAATGAGTCCTTTCTGTGTGGAGTCTGCATGTTTTCCCCATGTATGTGTGGGTTTACTCTGGTTTTCTCTCACACTCCAAAGACATGCATTAGGTTAATTAATTATGCTAAATTGGCCTGACCTTAGTATACATATGATTAGTTTCTACATAACCTTGTGTATTGATGTAACCTTGTGTGTCAGTCATTAAAATCAACATTGATGTTGATGGCAACGTTAAATATCCAAAATAAAGAAACCAAAACAAACAAACATTCTAATGATTTACCAACAAATAATATCTAAACATTTTTTAGGTATCAGTAAAGTAGTCCTAATTTGCGACTGACCTGCTCATTGATAGTTACAATAGAACTTACCTTTGGTCCTCCTTTGGTATTCAGAAGATCCAGATAATACAGTTTGCTATTGAACATGTGATTTGAGGGATTTTCCATATTTTTTTTCTGAATATCTTAAGGTAACATGACTGGATGAAAACCTGGAGACATGATTAAAATATGTATTTCAAAGTAAAATATTATGGATTTCTTATGAAAAAATATTTAAAGCAAAGAGGGGATATGAAGTGACATAGCAATGCAAAAAAAATTCTGAAGGATTTTAATCATAACATTTCATTGTAAAGTTTAATGTTAGAGACTGGGGACAGATATCAAAAACTATTTTCAGTGTTCTAGATAGTTTTTTAATAATGTTTTTAATTATTTACCTTAAATTTGCATTTATATCATTGTGCAGGACACTTTGCTCAATATTTTTTCTTTTGCAGATAATTGTCTATACATGTCATTTCTGGTGATGGAAATGGCACAAATCTATTGTCTATTTATTTTTCCCAGAATGTCACTTCCATGTTCGATTTTTCTTAAACCAAAATAAATGACAAAATTCTTGTCTGCATATTTGTATCCAAAAATGTATGCATATCTCATGCAAGGCAGGAACAACCCTAGACAGGGGGTCAACCCCTCATAGGGCACATTCACTTACACATTCATACACTAGAGCCACTTTAGCCTAATCAATTAACCTAAAGCACATCTTTGGACTATGGGAGCAAACCGGAGCAACCAGAGTAAACCCACAAGGACACGGGGAGGACATGAAAACTCCACACAGAAAGTGCCCAGACCACTTCACCCAGGATAGAAACAAAAACCTTCTTACTCTGAGCTGACACTGCTATTCACCTGTCTGTATATTTAACAGAATTAAATGGAGACCATGTGCATCTACCATGATACCTTCTGGTCAACAATTCGTATAGGTTTTTAGCAAAGTTTTGGCACCCCTGGTCAACTGGCAAGTTTGTCAGATTTTTTTAAAAATTGAAGTGTTTAAACCACATTGGACAAATGGAACATATGACATGTAACAGCTTGGGAACCTTTCCTGATTATCCACATATTTTAACTTAATTGATGTTAAGGTGAATAAATCACCTTCCATTAATAACATTTGAGCTTAGCAACAAAGCTCCATAAAACATAAACACAAATACCACATAACACCTTCACACGATATTCTAAGTTTCTCTGTTTCTCTTTTGTTGTTTTGTCTCTCATTTCAAGACTCAGATCAGATCACTTTTAATTATACAGTCAGTATTTACTTCACCTTTTATGGAACTTAAAGAACCTTCTAGAGTCTCTTGTAAAGTATAAAGCTCCTAATAAAAAATGTAGATGAGCTGCAAGAACTGACAACCTCGTGTGTCATTTCTTCTCATCTCCCTGACATCAGAGGGATAAATTTATCACAATAAGAACAGCCAGAGGTCACAGAAGCTGCAGACTATAGAAGCAATACAGGGCAAACCCTAAGGACTGACTAATTAACAACACTGCACATTGATTAGCACAAATATGTGTACAAAAGAGGTGATTTGACCAGGGGTTCACAAACTTTTGCATATCATATATTTTCATTTCAAACACCAGTAAAGTAAATAGAAAACCTTTTTGACTGTAATTTTGTTTATTTTTTAAATATTAATAATAATAATAGGGCTCCAACTGTAAATACACAAGTTTCAGCATGGTTGCTCCATGAGTTAATGTGCAGAATATCATACAGTGGGGCAAAAAAGTATTTGGTCAGCCACGGATTGTGCAAGTTCTCCTACTCAGAAAGATGAGAAAGGTCTGTAGTTTTCATCATAGGAACACTTCAACTATGAGAGACAAAATGAGACAAAAAAAATACAGGAAATCACATTGTAGGATTTTTAAAGAATTTAATTGTAAATCATGGTGGAAAATAAGTATTTGGTCAATAAAAGTTCAACTCAATACTTTGCAACATAACTTTTGTTGGCAATGACAGACGTCAAACGTTTTCTGTAAGTCTTCATAAGGTTTGCACACACTGTAGCTGGTATTTTGGCCCATTGCTCCATGCAGATCTTCTCAAGAGCGGTGATGTTTTGGGGCTGTCGCTGGGCAACACGGACCTTCAACTCCTTCCACAAATTTTCTATGGGGTTGAGGTCTGGAGACTGGCTAGGTCTCTCTAGGTCCTTGAAATGCTTTTTACGGAGCCACTCCATCGTTGCATGCGCATTGTGTTTGGGATCATTGTCATGCTGGAAGACCCAGCCACGTTCCATCTTCAATGCTCTCACTGATGGAAGGAGATTTTGGTTTAAAAAAACATGGCCCCATTTATTCTTCCCTTAACACGGATCAGTCATTCTATCCCCTATCCCCATGCTTCACCGTAGGTATGGTGTTCTTGGGATGCAACTCAGCATTCTTTTTCCTCCAAATACAACGAGTTGAGTTTTTTTACCAAAAAGTTCTATTTTGGTTTCATGTGACCACATGATATTCTCCCAATTCTCTTCCGGATCATCCATATGCTCTCTGGCAAACTTCAGATGGGCCTGGACATGTACTGTCTTAAGCAGAGGGACACGCATGGCACTCCAGGATTAGAGTCCCTCTTGGCATAGTGTGTCACTGATGGTAGTCTTTGTTACTTTGGTCCCAGCTCTCTGCAGGTCATTCATCAGGTCCCTCTGTGTAGTTCTGGGATTTTGCTCACCGTTCTCATGATCATTTTGAGCCCATGGGATGAGATCTTGCATGGGGAACCAGATCGAGGAAGATTATCAATGGTCTTGTAAGGCTTCCATTTTTTTACACTTGCTCACACAGTTGATTTATTCACACCAACCTGCTTACCTATTGTAGATTCACTCTTCCCAGCCTGATGCAGGTCTACAATTTTCTTCCTGTTCTCCTTTGACAGCTCTTTGGTCTTGGCCATGTTTGAGTTTGGAGTCTGACTGTTTGAGGCTGTGGACAGGTGTCTTTTATACAGATAACAAGGTCAAACAGGTGCCATTAATACAGGCAACGAGTGGAAAATAGGAGAGCTTCATGAAGAATAAGTTACACGTAATTGAGGGCCAGAAATCTTGCTTGTATGTGGGTGATCATATACTTATTTTCCACCATGATTTACAATTAAGTATTTGGTCACCCAGTGACAGGTGTATCCCCCTGCTTAAGCCAGTACATGTCCAGGCCCGTCTGAAGTTTGCCAGAGAGCATATGGATGATCCAGAAAAGGACTGGGAGAATATCATGTGGTCAGATGAAACCAAAAAACAACATTTTGGTAAAAACTCAACTGTAGCGTCCATAGCTGGATTGACAGTCATTCGAAATCTGGTTATGCTCGATCTACAACCTTTCCATCAAGTCACAAACATTATGACACTTTGGAATGCAAAAGGCCCACCATCTGGCAGACTCTGCACAGATTAATGACCACAATAAACAACCTTTTTCTCAAACCGACAGGAGAAACTTCCGGCCAAATGATCAGATAACCCCTGCACCTCACCATCGTAATTAAGCCAATGTGTTAGTCCTAAAAGGTTTTCTGACACTTTATACTCCTAGACTTCATGTTTGCAGGAGAAGTCTGGCCTAACTTTTGCAAAGAAAAACAAAGATGCCTGCTCACATTTCAACTTTACGACCCGCATTTCCAGTCAGGCCGGAGCCAGGAAGGACACCCCTGGAATTTACGACACAAGGATTTCAGCCTTCCATTTTTAAGGCATATTCTTAATAGTAGTATTAACTTTCATTGGAAATAGATTACCTCTGCTTGGACCACTGCATTAGAAAACACATGAGAACTGCTTCATAATGAGTCCAAAGAACCACACACACACCTGTCCCCCTCCTGCAAGGGATTTGTTCAGGGATATTCCTCGTACACATATATATAATCATATATGTATATATATACATATATATATATATATATACACGTATATATATATATATATATATATATATATATATATATATATATATATATATATACACGTATATATATATTTATATATATATATTGTGACACCGGCTTGGAGGAAAGGAGACACACGCAGGCGACGGAATTGAAGGCAGTGGATTTAATTGCAGAAGCAGGGATGATGAGGCAAAACAGAATGGGCACTTGAAGACAGATGGACGCGGATAGAGCTGAAGAATTGGGATCGCAGGATTCGGACGGAAGAGCTGAGAAATGAGGTAAGGAACCAAGTGACTTAGCGAAGGGAGAATGAAAGAAAGAGGGTATAAATAGGGAAGGAAAGAGGCGTGGATGAGAAGCAGGTGGAAAGAATCAGAAGGTTGGAGAAGAAGAACGTTCCAGAATGCGGGTGTGGACTGAGGGGCTGGCAGCGGGCGTGACAGTAACCCCCCCCCCCCCCCCAGAGGAGCGACGGGTGGATGCAGTTCCAGACCCCGAGGAGGATTTGCGGGGACGACCACGAGACCGCGGAGCCGGGCGGTCGGGACGAGCGGCGTGGAACTCCTGGATGAGGAGTGGGTCCAGAATGTCCTTGTCGTCGACCCAGCAACGTTCCTCAGGGCCGTAACCCTCCCAGTCCACCAGATATTGAAGGCGAGACCCACGCTGCCTGGAGTCCAGGAGCCGGTGGACAGAGAAGGTGGACGAGCCTTCCACCTCCGTCGGCGGTGGCTGGTCCGATGGAGAGCTGGTAGCCAGTGGACCAGGGACCCAGGGCTTCAGGAGAGACACGTGGAAGGAAGGACAGACCCGTAAGTAAGATGGTAGTGCAAGCCTATATGTGACCGGATTAATCTGCTTAGTGATAGGGAATGGACCTAAGTTGTGAGGAAAAAGCTGGGTACTTCCCTGTGATTTGTGTAGGTCCCTCGTGGACAGACAGACTCTATCTCCTGGATGATAAACGGGAGCGGGGCGCCGGTGCCGATCGGCGTGCCTTTTATACCGACGGATGGCCTTGTCGATCTTCTGGTGTACCTGACACCAGACCTCCTCGCTCAGTTTGAACCAGTCGTCAACGGCTGGCGCATCAGAGGGAGTAGAATCCCAGAGCACGAAGGGTGGTTGATAGCCCAGAATGCACTGGAACGGTGTGAGACCGGTGGCAGAATGTCTCAGGGAGTTCTGAGTGATCTCCGCCCAGGGGAGACACTGGCTCCAGTCCAATGGATTGTGGAGACAGTAGCAGCGGAGGAACTTCTTCAGCTCCTGGTTAGATCGTTTACACTGGCCGTTGGTCTCCGGGTGGTAGCCCGAAGAGAGACTTACCTAGGCTCCCAGCCTTCTCACAAACACCTGCCAGACCGCGGAGGTGAACTGCGGACCTTGATCCGATAGAATGTCCTCCGGAATACCAAAAGCTCGGAAGCTCTCAAAGAATACCTCTGCTGTCTGAAGGGCCGAAGGAAGCTTGAGTAAGGGGATGAAGCGCACAGCTCGGGAGAAGCCACTCACTAATATGTAATATTGGATCATTTTCCTCAATAAATAAATGACCAAGTATAATATTTTTGTCTCATTTGTTCATCTGTGTTCTCTTTATCTACTTTTAGGACTTGTAAAAATCTTTGAAACCTGTGAAAACCTGTGAACTTGTGAAAGTCTGATGATATTTTAGTTCATTTATGCAGAAATATAGAAAATTCTAAAGGGTTCACAAACTTTCAAGCACCACTGTACTATATAAAGTTTTATTTAATACTGTAGGAACAGAACAAAGAACTTTGTAGATTTAATTTAATTGAGATCTTTATAATTAGCTACCAGACTATCTGGATACAGTACTTATAAAAATCATACCATAGCCAGCAATCACTGCATCTTAAGATGTCTTGCCAGGCTTACTTGAGATGTCTTGAGACTGTTTGTTATATCAAGACATCTAAAGACATCTTAAGATTGAATGAATGCAAACATATGTCTGTCTTGAGACATGAAAGTTAATGACATGGAAGTAATAATTTTGTGTGTCTTGAAGACAAGGCATGACTTCAAGGCAGGGCATTGTCTTGAGACACAGAGGACAGGACGTATGTCTTAAGATGGTTCAGTTTAGAGCAAATAGTGCTACATAAAATGATTTTATGGCTTTTTCATATTAATGCAATATTTTTATTAATTGTAATACATGTTTTAAAAATCATTAATAATTTAAGGTAGTCTAATAATTTTGACATTCTAAAACCTTTCAGAAGTATTACTTTATGTAAATATTGTCATTAATGTTAACACAGAACAAAAAGGTTATAACATGTTTGGTTGTAAAATAGTTTTAATCAGGAAAACAAGTAATAACAAGAATTACATTTTATATATCAGTATCATCAGTGTTTTGAGAATTACATAAGACTAAAAACATGTGTATGACAGATGGCTGTTAAAATTACATAAATATCTAAATACTAAATCTAAGTGTACTGTTCTCCTTGTCGGTCAGGTCAGCAATACATTTTGATATGAGTGACTCAAAAATATCAGAGAATGAGCTGTGACTGAAACTACTAAATATTTTGTAAGAATTTTAGTCTGTGTAAAACCCCGAAATTATGACCTGTGGACAAACAGGCTGTTATAAGGTTGCACTCCTCTAAAGATGTTCTGAAATTTATTTTACAGTATTCTATCTTTGTTGTGGCGGTGCGTGCCACCTGACGTGTATCAGAGACAGAGTGTGCCAGTTTTATAGATTGTAGGTCAAAAACCAACTGAATTATAATCAATGTATTGACAGGGTGTAGCAAATTACGACTACACTTTAAATTGATTAATTTTTAATGAACAAACCGGGCACCACCGGATCGTTTGTGGACTGGTAGATCCGGAAAACTAGTTGAAAGGGAAAAGCGAAATTGATCAGTCTAGGTTTGAATAGAGAATTCAAAGTTATTTTTCTCGACCTTTGTTTGAATGAACTCTCTCACAGAAAGTGGTAAATTCAAAAGGTTATAACAAGTTTATTAACTACAAACAAGGCAATACCAACAGACTATCTGATGTAATAACATGTGTATCACAGAGGTAAGATCAAGAAATGATGGCGAACATGTATATATCACAGTATTAAAATCAGGAAATGATGGCAAACATACACATATCACAGTATTAAGATCAGAAAACAAGGTGATTCTATGTGCAACTTATCAATCGCGCAGTAATTACCCAGAGGCAATGTTATAAACTAGATTGTTATGGTGAAGCATGAGTAGTATGGCGGAAGCTACTTAGACGTGGATAGGTCTACATTGAAGCGTGGTTTAAAATTAAACGCAGGGTTCGAGAATCAAGGACCCAAATAAGCCACACAAGCGGTACTTGCATTATTGCGGGGGCTCACGCGAAGGAGATGGAATGGAACCGGGCCTTTGCCTGTCGTCAGAAGACACACGGGGGAACGGCAGCGGACCGATCTTCAGATCTGACGCGGCTGTTCGGAGAGCATCTGGATGATGCAGGCTCTTGGCCTCTCGGTTATTGCTGATATGCAGTCCGTGGAGCCACAGATGTGTTGCGGGCCGCGCCTTGGCTTTCTTCCCAGCTTTGGTGGTAGTGGTCTACCGGTTCTCGAAGTTTGCATGCGTTCAACTCAGATTTCTACCCTGGCCACAGGTAAAGGTGGAGTTGACGTGTTCTAGCACCACGAGCTTCAAAAGACTTGAAAAACTAGGCTATATGAGCATGGTCGAGCGTCGAGCGTTTTTTCGGCTTGGTCTTTTTGGCTTAATTTCTAATTCGGTGATACCGAACTACTAAGACTGCTGGACACAAAAACTTAAACATAAAATAAAATGCAAAAAACTTGAAAGAACTTAAGGACGAAGGACTTTAACAAAGACGAACTAAAAACTAAAAGACTGACAAAGACTGGAACTTAAAAAAGAAAAAGACTGCACGCTGTTAGCCGCACCAAGTTTTGTATGCGTCTGACGTAAGCGATCAGAGGCAGGGTCAAAAAGGGTTTAGCCAAACAGAAGCTGACTCATCATTTAAATCCCTCCTCTCGTGGAGCATGTCTTCCAATTTCAACAGAAGTTACAACTTGGATTAATATATTTCTACATATCTAGGATGTCTAAAAGTATCACATAAGAACATAAATCCTCAAAGTTACAAGTTTAGTTGCAGAATTTCATTGTAAGGTTCAGATGGTCAAAGGCACCTTGAATTTATAAACTAACACATCATTCTAAACTACAGCACATACATTTGCTATTCCATACTGATACGATCAATACCAGGTATAGGATACAATACATTTTGAATAACGACTTACATTTCTGTTCTTTTATAAGTGTGGACAAGTATTAAACACGAGCAATCGAGACATGATGCCCTGTAGAGAAAGCATGCTATTATTTCTAAGTATAACACAAACTGGGCCATATTACGTACAGAATGGTCACTATACTAAAACATTAACCAAATAGATATGAAAATACATGAGAAATCATGCATATATAAATTATTATATATAGGAGTATGAAGAATATCCCCAATCAAATTCCTTGTATGAGATAAGTACTTTTGGGTGTGTTTGGACTTATTATGAAGCAGTTCTCATGTATTTTCTAATTGAGTGGTCCAGACGAAGATAATCTGTTCCCAAAGTGTTTTAAAGTGTGTCTTTAAAAGAAAGGCTGAAGTCCTTGTGTCGTAAATTCCAGGGGTGTCCTTCCTGGTGCCAGCCAGGCTGGAAAAGGGGTCTTAAAAATAAAATGAGTTGTGTTTTTCTTTGCAGAAATTAGGCCAGATTTCTCTTGAGAAGGGGTGAGTCTGGGGTGGTGACTGTCAGAAATCCTTTTAAGACTACACATTGGTTTATTTTATGATTGTGAGGTGCAGGGGTTATCTGGGCTTGGCCATGTCCTAAGTTTCTTCTGTTGTTTTGAGAAAAAGGTTGTTTATCTGGTCATTAATCTGTGCAGAGTCTGTCCAGATGGGGGCCATTTGCATTCCGAAGTGTCATAATGTTTGTGACTTGGTGGGGGAAGAGGGTGTATAGAGGGTAGCCAGAGTTGAATGACTGTGATCCAGCTATTAATGCTACAAGGGGTCCCAGGGGCCCTGTGCTTTGCCAGGGACCTCACCTGTCACCTCAGGGTGCACCAAGGACCATGCTTTCCGAATTTCATGTCCATAGGTCAAAAACGAACTGAGTTAGGTTTAATGACCTTCCAGGTGCCTCAGTGACCAGTCAGGGACCTTGAGGCCATTCCAAAACATTAACTTTATTCTTATTTAATCATTCATTGGTAGAACAACTTGTTGCTTAGGGTTGTTGTCTCGTTGCATCACCCATCTTGAGATTCAGTTCATGGACAGATGTCTGGACATTTTCCTTTAGAATTATTTGACATAATTCACAATTCATTGTTCCTTCAATGATGGCAAGCCATCCTGGCCCAGATGCAGCAAAACAGGCTCAAACCGTGATACTACCACCACCATGTTTCACAGATGCGATAAGGTTCTTATGCTGGAATGCAGTGTTTCCCTTTCTCCAAATATAACGGTTTCTTTTAAACGAAAAAGTTCTATTTTGGTGTCATCTGTCCACAAACTTTCTTCCAATAGCTTTCTGGCTTGTCCATGTGATCTTTAGCAAACTGCAGACAAGCAGCGATGTTCTTTTTGAAGAGCAGTGGCTTTTTCCTTGCAACCCTGCCATGCACACATTATTGTTCAATGTTCTTCTGAACAATTATTTAAATAAAACAGGGTGACGACTCACACCTGATTGTCATCCCATTGATTGAAACACTGACTTATGATGTTTTAGGTCATATCCGGGTCATATTTATGCAGAAATACAGAAAATTCTAAAGGGTTCACAAATTTTCAAGCGCCACTGTACATTTCAAATCCTCAGTGACTTACTATTACTCTCAAATGTAAAATCTCTGTGTCAGACCTCTCAAAGAAATGGTAATTACTCCAAAAATAATTAACTATCACTTATCTGAAAAGTTTGTATGGGAGAGGACCCCTTGCTGATCACCATGACATAAAATAGTGTAGATTGATGGGAAAGTATCAGAGTTATGACAAGTTAAAAGAGTCACATGAGTCCCTTTGGCTGATTTTTCAACAACTAGTCCAGAACAAATTGCAATAACTCTAAAAATTATTTGTTAAACAATGAAATATTTAGATTTTTTAGGAAGTATCTCTATCATTTACATTTTGAATGAGGTTTCTACGTGAAAGTATCAGGATTTTAGACAAGTTTGTTCAGTGAAAAAGTGAATTAATCGATTCTCACTGAAAGTTAGAGTGGTGCACCCTAGCTTCTCCCATACTGATTGAAAGGAGTGAAATTTAAAGAGTGATAGAAAGTGAACAAAGAGTGCAATTTGCTGAATTTGCCGAAGGGTCTTGTTGTGCCCGGGTCCGATCATGCTGAATTTCATCTTTGTAGCTCAAAAAATGTTTTTTTTTCTCACAAATGCGAGTGTAATTGCGCAAATGCTACAACATGTATACAAGTACACTTCTCCGGAACATGCCAGACGTTTTGGTGTTTTGGTTTCACCTCAGGGTGCACATGCGACCAAGCATGCTGAACTACAAAACGGTAGGTCTAAAACTGACTGAGTTACATTCAATGACCTTCCAGAGGCCCCAGTGACCAGGTAGGGACTTCAAGAACCGCAAAAGCATGACATGTCACCTCAGATTGGACTCAGGACCAAACCACGAATTTCGTTGCTGTAGGTTGAAAACCAACTGAGTTATGGTCAATGACCAGCCAGGGGCCCCATGGGCATCACGTCTCACCTCAGATTGCACCCGGGACGAAGCCTGCCGAATTTCGTTGCCACAGGTCGAAAACCGACTGAGTTACGGTCAATGACGCGCCAGGGGCCCCACTGCCCAGCCGGGGCCATCAAGGGATCGATGGGCATGACATCTCACTTCAGATTCTACCCGGACCAAGCGTGCCAAATTTCATGACTGTAGGTCGAAAACTAGTTATGGCCAGTTATGGTCAATGAAATTGCAGGGGCCCCGGTGCCCAGTCAGGGTCCTCAAGGGCCCCAAAGGCATGACGTGTGACCTCAGCCTGCACAAAGAACCAAGGATGTTTACTTCCATATCTGTATATCAAAAATTAACTGATTTATGGTCAATGACCTTCCAGAGGCCCCAGTGCCCAGTCATGCACCTCTAGGGTCCCAAAGGCATTACAGGCATTACATAAATTTCGTTTTTCGTTCCGGCAGTTTAAAAAAAGTCTCATTCAAGTGAAAGGGACTTTTTCTTGCACAAATGCAAGTGTAGCGCACAAATGCAACTACATTTTTCTTAGCTATGAACAAGCACACTTCTCCCGAACATGACAGACGTTTTGGTGTTTGTCCCGTGTCGATATCTCAAAAACTGTAGGAGGAGATACGTGCACAAAATTGGGTGAAATAACAATAAAACTAGAGAGGTGTATTTCCTGCAGGAAATGTGAGTGTGATTGCCACTCTGCAATGGTCGACCCTTAGTGTACATCATGAACCCAAAGGGCATCATGTCACCTCAGGAAATAGGTCAAAAACTGACTGAGTTATGGTCATTGGCCTACCAGGGGCCCTAGTGCCCATCTGGGGTCCAGAGGGGCCCCATGGGCATCACATGTCACCTCAGATTGCACCAGGGACCAAGCCTGCCAAATTTCGTGGCTGTAGGACGAAAACTGACTGCGTTACGGTCATTGGCCCGCCAGGAGCCCCAGTGCCCATTCGGGGTCCACAGGTTCCCCATGGGCATCACATGTCACCTCAGATTGCACCCGGGACCAAGCCTGCCGAATATCGTGGCCATAAGTCGAAAACTGACTGATAGTTGCACTATGGTCATTGGTCCGCCAGGGGCCGCATTGGTCCGCCTGGCCCATGACCAAGCCTGCCGAAAAATGTAACTACAAAGTTTCAAAACGAAAAAATACATTTTCAAACTCTTAGATTTTAACATGTGAAGAAGAACAGAAAAATGAGATACAAATACCTTGCATCACATTTTTGCACTGTTCCAAAAAAGACAGACTTTCCCCTCTGAAGCACATACAAGAAATTGAATGTGTACATTGCTGTGTTCTCTTACAGCATCTGAAAACAGCATGTTAGACTTAGCGTGGCAGAGAAGCGTTTTTAACAACGTTTTTACTGCCTTGAGCAGTGAAATCTTAATCACCGTGGGTGCTTAATGAGCTGAAAATCTTGAAAACAGAAAGAAAATCTAACTACAATGTTCCAAAACGAAAAAATACATTTAAAAAACTCTTACAGAAAAATGAGATACAAACAATTTGCAGCACGTTTTTGCACTGATCCAGAAGAGAATGACCACATTGCCATGTTGTCTTACAGCCTCTGAAAACAGTGTTTTAACTTAGCGCGGAAGAGAAGCGTTCTTGCTGCCTCATTACTGCTTTGAGCTGTTTGCATGAACTCTTAATCACAATAGTTGCACTAGAATTCCGCGACCTCCGATTTTTGTCGGGAGAGAATTTGTGCTCTCAGTCCCCAGTTCAAAAGGTTATAACAAGGTCATTAACTACAGACAAGGCAATACCAAAAGACTATCTGATGTAATAACATATGTATCACAGTATTAAAATCAGGAAATGATGGCCAACGTACATATATCACAGTATTAAAATCAGAAAACAAGATGATTGTATGTAAAACTTATCAATCGCACAGTAGTTACCCAGAGGCAATGTTATGGACTAGTTTGTTACGACGCAGTGAGTTACTAGTAACACAAATTACTTTGAACATGAATAGTATGGTAGAAGCTACTTAGACATGGATAAGTCTATGTTGAAGCGTGGTTTAAAATCAAACGTAAGGTTCGAGAATCAGGGACCCAGATAAGCCACACCAAGTGGTACTTGCCTGTTTCTTTGCGGAGGATCACGCGAAGGAGATGGGACGGAACCAGGCCTCTGCCAGTCATCAGAAGTCACACGGGGGAACGGTAGCAGTCCAATGTTCATATCTGACGCGACTGTTCGGCGGACTTCTGGATGATATTGGCTTTTTGGCTTCTCGGTTCTCGATGACATCCAGCCTGTGGAGCCACAGATGTGTTGCGGGCCTCGCCTCGGCTTTCTTCCCGGCTTGGTGGTAGTGGTCTATTAGATCTCGAACTTGAGGCATACAACTCAGATTTTCAGAACTCAGAACCCTTCCAGGCACCCAAATGCCCTGCTGGGGTCCACAGGGGCCTCATGGGTATCACATCTCACCTCAGATTGCACCCTGGAGCAAGCCTGTAGGTCGAAATCTGACTGAGGTATGGTCATTGGCCCGGCAAGGGTCCCAGTGCCCAGCCAGGATCCTCTGGGGCAACAGGGGCATCACATGTCACCTGAGCAAGCACCAGTGACCAAGCCGGCTGAACTTTGTGGTTGTACTTCGAAAACTGACTGAGTTATGGTTATTGGCATGCCAAGGGCCCCAGTGCCCAGCCAGGGTCCACAAGGGCCCAGTGGGCATCACATGTCACCTCAGATTGCATTTGGGACCAAGCCTGCCGAATTTCGTGGCCATAGGTCGAAAACTGACTGGTGTAGCAAACCTAGGCTACACTTTAATTGGATTGATTTTTTTTTCTTTTAGCTTTGTTAATTAAGATATATTTTAATTAATTAAGGAATACGAGGCACCACCTAATCAATTTAATTATGAATCAATATTAATGAATTATGAAATAACTCACTGGTAGATTTGGATACCAGTTAAAATGAAACAACTTGATCAGTCTAAGTCTGAAATATGAATCCCAAGTATTTATTTTCCCGACCTTTGAATGACAAATCTCACACTTCCAGGCAAGTTCAAAAGCTTATAACAAGTTTATTCACTTCAAA
>JAJAGP010000589.1:275000-352960 GCA_025084515.1 Ancistrus triradiatus | reverse complement strand
ATATATATATATATATATATATATATATATATATATATATATATATATATATATATATATATATATCGATCTATATACTCTTACGCCAATTAAACACAATTAAAAACCAGCACTGTCAACTTTTATCGACTAATAAAATGACATACACACATAAACAGTTAACAGACGCCCAAGAGCCCATAAACAACCATAATCAGCCAAAACAATTGCGATCGTTGCATATCTATGTCATACTCAAAGCCAGTCTTTTTCCATTTCTCAGAAAAGTCTCATACTATGATCCGGGTCTACCACCTGGACTGTTCTGCTGCTATGTTGGAAAGGTGCCCCCAAAGTCATAACACCCCAAAGTCACTCAGCTCTTATCATGTATCAGTATGAACCATCCATCCAACATTTGACTATGTAGACTGCATGGCTGTATGCTTGATTTTAAGTAGCTACTAGCAATGGGTCTGGCTCAAACAGACAAAAGGGATGTCCGCATTCTTTTGCATACTTAGTCTACATAACCCTTAGCTAAGGAGATTGAGTTTCCTTAAAGTTTCGTCAAACAGGATCAGCATGTTGAAGTTTCTGCACTTAAGTAAGTGTTATGACAACAGAATATATTTGTGTGCGGGTATGTTTGGGTGTGTGGGGGCGTGGGTATGATTCATGCTCCTTTCATTTACAGAGGGATCTGTGATTTATTCACGGCCATATCTGACTTATGCATGCAGACAAAACGCAATGATTTTAATCTACTAAATATTTCAGGACCCCACACTGACACACGGACATGCGCACACACGGAGTGGGAGTGAATGTGACCTCTGCTTCATCATAAGAGCATCAGGGAGGTTCTGAATGGCTGTAAATGCACAAAGAAATAAGCTTCAAGAACATTATAGGCAATAAAAGGGAAATTATACAATACTCCCGTAGCCATTTCAATGTATTGCACTTTATTTAGTAATGTAATCTAATACTGAAGTGAGGTACGGGGTCCGCTCAGTCATCAAAGCGAAATGATTCGAGAAACTCGATGGAACTCTCCAACCAACACATTCACTGCATAATTAAATCCATTTTCATTGACTCTAAACACAAAATAATTGAATATACTTTAAAAAGCAGTCCCAGTGAAACGTGTAAGGCATTACATACCCAGAAAAGTCTCAGTCAGCTGGTTTTGAGGCACACTAACCCCGACACTAAAACGGAGCATCACTGCTCTACATCCCAAAATAAACACCGATCAGCTTATCAAAGTCAAATCCCTATCTGGCACGTTGGCACTGTAGAACTGCCAGTCACAGTAATTGTTATCAGGCCCCAAACAGGCCAAGCAGATTGACAGAGCGTCTCATCAGTGTAAGAGATACAGAGCAGACAGATCTTGACCAGGTACAAGCTCACTATCATAATCTGGCTACCGAAAAGGGCCAAACTCCTGGCTGGTCCATGAGATAAGACCGTGTGCCAACTATATGACAGTGAGGTCGTGACAGACACCATGAAAGATGCAAAAGCTCCCGGGAAAATTGCACATCCAAATTTAAAAGCCTGATCCCAAATTTCAGGGATATGTCCCAGAAAAATGCTCAGTGAAAGGCACCCAGCAGCACTCGCTCCAAAATATGAACTAAACGTGGCACTAACTGAGAGACTTGAGAATAATTGTGCATTCATCTAAAGCTCAAAACTTGGAGTTTCTGACCTCAGCTCAGGAAATATCAGAGAAAAGATGGGGAAAGACAATTTCTGTACTATTAAATAAGGTTATGTTAGTATTGTTTTCAAATCAAACAGCATATGTACAAATCATCTGGTTAAACCAGAAATATGGAGTAAAATTTGTTTATGAGCTTCTGGTGCCTGGACTGTGCATCACGAATGTTTTCCCACTTTGTAGTTCAAACGTGTTTGGGTCGAAAATGATGTTCAAGGCACAATTATCTAAGTTCTGGCTGCCTGGCACCCATCACTTTGTTACCCCAAACGAATGAATAAAATATATGTATTGTGACTGTTGCTTCTCATATTGTCATTATAATATTTTTATTTTTATTACGGATCATGATATGAGTTTTAGTACTTATACATTACAAGCTGTAAGTGTTATTGTTATTATTATTAGTAGTAGTAATAGTAATAGCAGTAGTACTTATTCACTTTTCAGGGTTGTGGCAGCACAGGGCACAAGGAACCAACCCTAGACAGGGCAGAAGTCCATGGAAGGGAATCTGCACACCAACACTCCTACTCACTACTAATAATAAATTATTCTTGTTATTATATTATTATTATATACTTTTGTGATGCTTTGTCACTATTCTACTGTGTACTTTCACGGTAATCCATCTTTGCTTAACAGATTTGAAATTTTGCTGTGAATCTTCAGTTCAACCTCTACTTCCTGTCATCATGTGTGTGTGTGTGTGTGGTTTACGAGGAAAACAGAAAGGGTAAAGACAGAATAACAAAGAAAAGGAAGGGTGGAGAAAGAGCTCAATAAAAACCAGTCAACTTCACGCCCTGATCACCCAACTTGCTCTCACTCTCATAAATCAGTCATAATATATTTGTCTGTTATTATATATTATGACGAATAAGACACTACATTGTAGAAGTAGGTGTCATGGTTGCGTATTGGCCAGCACTGTTAGCTCATAGCTCCAGAGGTCCCCAGTTTGATGCCTGGCCCAGACTCTGTTTTTGTGGAGTTTGCATTTTCTCCTCATATCTGTGTGGGTTTCCTCCAGGTACTCCAGTCCAGTTTCCTCCCGCATTCCAAAGAGTGTGTTAGGCCAGTTTGTGTCTCTGTGTGTAGTGTGTGTTGGATGATTTTTACAGAAACTGCAACTTTCTTGTAAAAGAAAAGACCAAAAATCTCCATTAGGGTTATTGAGGTTATGGTTAGGATTAGGTGTAGGTGTAGTAGTAATTAGATACAGTAATCATTATGTCAATGGAAAGTCCCCACCAGGATAGTGAGACAAACGTGTGTCAAGGGGTCAAGTTATGCTCCATTTGCTATACCATTTCCAGCATGTCTATTGTTACAATAAGGATTTCCTGTTTCCATGGGATATAAACAATATGTTGCATACAATATTTCTCTTTACCGAGGGGGAAAACCAGCGAGCCCTCAACACAAAAGACACAGATGGTCATTGACTTCCATGAGTAAAGTAAGGATATAAAAATACATAAGCAGTTAAAATACCATTAAGCACAATCAATGCTATAATTTCAAAAAAGTCAGCAAAAGGTTGCATGTGCACTGTAACGTGGGGCAACCCTTGTCACACTGAGGAGTGCTCAAGAGCCTCTGGTGAAGAGACATGAGTTACATTCTGTGAAACATGACATTGACCGAAAGGGATACATAGATACATTCCGCCTTCAAGACTTCTGATTCTCGTTTCTGTTAGCACAGGACACTCATATCGGTTTTCTGTCATTCAGACGTGAATTAGATGTATATAAGACATGTTTTTATTCCCTATTATAATTCTTAAGTCCATAGACATGAAAGCAAACAGACATCGATTGGATGGATGTTAATGGTGCAAACCTGTATTTTTCAAATGTTACTTTACAGTGCAGAGAATCCAACCACTGGCCTTAATGGTTAGCATCCTGCCTCTGGCGAGGTGAGGTTTGAGCAGAGGGACGAGAAGCGGAAGTTCTGTGTGATTCCCATGAAATTTCTGAGGTCCAATATGTAAGTTTCTCAGAGGTTTGTTTCCTGACACCACTATGTCCAGATTGCATTGAAACACTGTAACTCCAGGTAGCCAGGTGTCTTCCGCCTTGCCAGAGGTTTCTGAATGTCAGGACCAGGTGCACCACCACTTTACAGGAGCATGTACATTATATTGCTGTGTTACATAACGCTTTCTAAATCGGAAAGTATTTTCATCCAACCGTCTATCCAAGCACTTTAACGCAACAATAAAATGTAAGGCACTCTTGGCAGCTGCTTTTGGATCGCTTCACCCTGCATATGCCAATACCCGCTATTGAGTCTGCTAACAGAGCCGACAGCCTAATTGCAGACAGTTTCATTGTATATATACCCTGCTGTTTCCCTGCTTCTTGGCTAAGTCTTTTGTCCTTGTGAGTGACGCTACATGTGGTGTTGCTTTCATCATGTCTACAGGTTTGTTTGTGTTTATGTTTTGCATGTTCTTTGCCTTAGCTCTGTCCTATGTGTATACTTATGTGCCATTTAACATCCATCCGATCAAAATTATAATAAATTATCATCTCACCAGCTTGTCAATGCTGCAGATCCATGAGCAGAGGTGGCAGTTATAGAGCAGAAGTCATTCATTCACTTGAAAGCTCACTACCTTACTGGTCGAGTGCTTGTCAGCTCACTTTTGGACTAGACACTGTTCTAAATCAGTTCTACACTTTTTTTTAAGCAAGTTACTTAAGTTTGTGTGTATGACTTTCTACTACTTATTTATAACAAGCTGTAAAGGGCGTTTGTAAGTGTATGTACCTGTCCTGTTAGAAGTAGTACTTCTTTCTCACCCTCTCTAAACTATAACTATACATTTCTTTTTTGCATTCACTCTTTGAGTCAAGTTTCATCTGGCTGATTTTCTCTTTTGTTCGTAATACTATCAATCCTGTTTCATAGAACGTGATTCCGATGTTATAAAAGGCACATATCTAGTTCTAAGTTGAGCTGCTGGGTTAGCTTCTGTCTCTAGATTCTGTGTTTATCATCTTAGCTTTCATCCTTGGTTGGCTTTCTTCTTGTCCTGCTTCCTTGTACAGTTTCAACTCCATGTGATGTTAATAACTGCCACTTGTGCGTACGTCCTGCTTTTGTCCCATCACTCCTTTCAAACACAATCCAGTGTGATACGTAATATTCAAACCGCAGCTAAAGCTGTCGAAATGCAGGCAGCTTTTTATTGTTTTTGTAACAAAGACAGTAAATACATGACAAAATGAAACAGTGGTTGACAAATGTATTCCAAATTGTTCTCAAATGACTTCAGTTAAGCACTTTTCTCGTTCTCACCATTAGCCACAGAGAACTACGTTAGAGCTGAGCAGATGAGAGCTAGGGGTTACAGTGGCATTTTGGTGACGCTGACATTGGAGCTCACAACCTACTTTAGTAGTCCAGAGGAAAAACTACTTTATCACCACTTCTCAGAACTAAGGAAAGAGTCACTGAGCCAAAAATAGTTTTTGATATTAAACAGTGTAAGTTTTAGCTCAACATAGAAAGAGTTGGTCAAGTCGTTTAGAGGATTATGTGACATACTCCACATCCAGATGTTATCCAGAGTGAGTCAGAACGTACGCAGTCTTACAGTTCAAGCAATTGTGGGTTAACAACCTAAAAGTCACAGCTTGGCAGAGGTGGGATTTGAACCCTGGATCTTCTGATCTGCAGACCTGTACCTTAATCAGTAAGCCACCACAGTCCCAAGAAGGTATGTTGCATTTTCTTATTATTATTACTTACTTTATGTATTTCTTTTTTGTTTAAGGGCCTTGTGCAAGTGTGCAACAGTGTAAGCTTAGCTGAGTTTCCCTTTGAACCCTGCACCTTCTGGTCCACCGTCCAGTACCTTAACTGTTGCCCAACCACAGAAACATAACTACTCAAACACCCATTATGTCTTTAAACAACTACTTTTTTTCCATTTTGATTTATGTTGCAGTTACTCTGTGGTGTAGTGTAGTATTTTTACTGGCCACATAAGCTATGCAGTGGTGTGAAAAAGTGTTTGCCCCCTTCCTGATTTCCTATTTTTTTCCATGTTTGTCACACTTAAGTGTTTTGGAACATCAAACCAATTTAAATATTAGTCAAAGACAACACAAGTAAACACAAAATGCAGTTTTTAAATGAAGGTGTTTATTATTAAGGGAGAAAAAAATCCAAACCTACATGGCCCTACATGGTGAAAAAGTGATTGTCCCCTAACCCTAATAACTGGTTGGGCCACCCTTAGCAGCAACAACTGCAACCAAGCGTTTGTGATAACTTGCAATGAGACTTTTACAGCATTGTGGAGGAATTTTGGCCACTCATATTTGCAGAATTGTTGTAATTCAGCCACTTTGGAGGGTTTTCGAGCATGAACGAACTTTTTAAGGAGATGCCACAGCATCTCAATAGGATTCCGGTCAGGACTTTGACTAGGCCACTCCGAAATCTTCATTTTGTTTTTCTTCAGACATTCAGAGCTGGACTTGCTGGTGTGTTTTGGATCATTGTCCTGCTGCAGAACCCAAGTTCGTTTCAGCTTGAGGTCACGAACAGATGGCCGGACATTCTCCTTCAGGATTTTTTGGTAGACAGCAGAATTCATAGTTCCATTTATCACCGCAAGTCTTCCAGGTCCTGAAGCAGCAAAACAGCCCCAGACCATCACACTACCACCACCATATTTTACTGTTGGTATAATGTTCTTTTTCTGAAATGCTGTGTTACTTTTACGCCAGATGTAATGAGACACATACCTTCCAAAGAGTTCAACTTTTGTCTCGTCAGTCCAAAAAATGCCTTCCTTAAAATCTTGGGGATCATCAAGATATTCTGGAAAAATTGAGATGAGCTTTCATGCTCTTTTTGCTCAGCAGTGGTTTTTGTTTAGGAACTCTGCAGGTCATTTTTGCCCAGTCTCTTTCTTATGGTGGAGGCATGAACACTGACCTTAACTGAGGCAAATGAGGCCTGCAGTTCTTTGGATGTTGTTGTGGGGTCTTTTGTGACCTCTTGGATGTGTCGTCGCTGCACTCTTGGGGTAATTTTGGTCAGCCGGCCACTCCTGGGAAGGTTCAACACTGTTCCATGTCTTCACCATATGTGGATAATGGCTCTCACTGTGGTTCACTGGAGTCCCAAAGCTTTAGAAATGGCTTTATAACCCTTTCCAGACTGATAGATCTCAATTACTTTATTGTTCATTTGTTCCTGAATTTCTGTGGATCTCGGCATGATGTGTAGCTTTTAAGGATCTTTTGGTGTACTTCACTTTGTCAGGCAGGTCCTATTTAAGTCATGTCCTGATAAAGAACAGGTGTGGCAATAATCAGTCCTGGGTGTGGCTAGAGACAGTGAACTCAGATGTGATAAACCATACTTAAGATATGTTTTAACAAGGCAATCACTTTTTCACACAGGGCCATGTAAGTTTGGATTTTTTTTCTCCCTTAATAATAAACACCTTCATTTAAAAACTGCATTTTGTCTTCACTTCTGTTGTCTTTGACTAATATTTAAATTGGTTTGATGTTCTGAAACACTTACATGTGACAAACATGCAAAAAAATAGGAAATCAGGGAGGAGGCAAACACTTTTTCACACCACTGTATGTGCGTTGTGACATCATACTGCTATACTACATCAACCCTAGTTGTCCTCGCCTACATAACACAATTATAACATTTAGGACGGCCTTAATTTCCTCTGCTGTGCACATCTGCAGGATCTGACCCGATGACAATCCCTCATTGTGAATGTGAACACCTGAACACATGTGGATGCTCCAGATGTGAGTATCATATGTGATTTAGCCACATCGTACCTAAATGTGTGTCACTTTCCTTAGACAAAAAAACAATGCCATCCATCTGTGGTTGCAAAGCTAATGATCACTTTTCCAAGTGCTGCACCATGTAAATATCCATCTCTGATGGATTCATGACTTCATGACTGAACTGCCGAATTCTTTCAACTTCAAATAGCCTTTGCACACTCACACTTGGGGGAACAGCAGTCTTCCGAACTTTGAAGAAACGGTCTGTGCCCAATCTAAATTTAATTCAGATTTTCTTAGCAGGAAAAAAGGGAGAGAAGCGATTGAAAAGTTGACCAAAAAATACATAAAATATATCCACTGCACTGGCCAAAATGATTCTTTTCCCTCACTTTTCAGCTCCGCATTTCCTGGTCAGGGTTACGAGGGCTTCGGTGCCTATACATGGCTCACACACCAGATGATATGCCAGTCCATTGCAGGGTGCATTGGGATCATTGTTGCAGTGCTGAGGGAAGATCTTACGACCAGTCATCTCTTTCCTTAGACACAGTCACAAATCACCATCTGTAGTTAGGGTGTACTCAGGACTGTGCCCAGGTGCGGTGTGCTGAACCGTGCTCAGGTCCACTTGAAGAGGTGGGCTCGGGCGCATTTTAGTTTAACACAACGTCAGCTACTGCCATACAAATATCGACTGTCTGCCCAAAACGACTCCAAAAAGCTACAAAATAAGTACAACCATGAAGTCCATTGTGCTGTGAATGGCGTAAGTGCGCTCAAGCCCTGAACGTTTAAGTACAATGTGAGCGCAGTCCAGTGGAAGGGTGGGGGAGACAACCATGCTGTGGCACATTACAAGGCAACCAGAGTTACTCTCTATGTGCACTGCCCTGCCCAGCCAGAAGACACCATCGGAAGTCCCTGCAGTGTTGGGCTTATTAGAAGCAAATTAGTCCTCTGTGCCATTTATTATTTATATATTTATTATAAATCAATAATAACAGTAATAATAATGACTACAACACTTATGAAGCCATGTATATTTAATGGCAACGTAATGGTGATAATTATGTCTGTCGGCATCGCTTAGCTTTTCTATTATTTATATTGATGACCCTAAATTTTGCTGCATTATGAATGAGTATTGATTTGCTATTGGTGAATAGCTTAGTTTCTGTTTCAGGCAGTCCGGTGTAAACATCGTGATAGTACTAGAACTCGGCTTTGTCAGGATGATAACAAAAAATAGGATAGGAAATCAAGCTCTTTTAGTTGTTTAAATAAAATCCGCAATTTCCTTTTATAAAAGCAAAATAGCTATGCTCAATAAGGCCACACAAATGTGAAAATCTTCCATTATCCCCATCATGTTGTGAAGATTTGGACCTCAAAAAAGAGCTTAAGGCTTGCATACACACCAAGATTACATCCTGGGGTGTAGTCTGCATGTGTGTGTGTGTGTAAGAGAGAGAGAGAGAGAGAGAGAGAGAGAGAGAGAGAGAGAGAGAGAGTGAGAGAGAAATAGAGAGAGAGAGAGAGCATGTACTATAAATCATTCTAAGCTTTGACCTCACACTTTAGGGAGAGACCTAGAGTCAACACACACTTCACCTTTAGCCTTCACTCTTCCTTTTGCTTTTCTCTCTGCCCATCTCTCTCTCCCTCTATCTCTCCATCAGTCTCTCTCCTTCCTCTGTTATATACAGTGGCTTGAATGAATTTCAGTCCTTTCCTCCATACAGAACAGCTTCACGTCAGGGATGATGCCGAGTTTCCTCACATGAGTTGCTCTTTTCAGGGCCTTCCACAACATATCTATTGATTAATGTCAGGACTTGCAAATGGTCACTGGAAAACATTAACATTGCTTTGACTCTTCTCTGTCAATCCATTTCTCATTAAGTTACATGAGATTTTCAGCACTTTGTTATAAAATAAGCTTTGTGCTAAAGATTTTGGCCAACTGTAGGATAGTGTATAAGTGTTAATGTGCAATAAGCTATGATACTATATTAACTCTTTGGTTCATGATACATATGTATAATGAATTTGTCTGAATTTGTCCCCATCGTAAATCAGAGAGCACATATACAATAGAGATCCATTAATGCATATCATGCCTTATACAGTGTGGATTGTCTGGAACAGATTCATTCAATTTACATTATTACTTATGGGAAAATTTGCTCGGTACTCATCATTTTCGCTTTCTGACAAGGCTTCTGAAACAAATTATCGATGACAACCGAGCTATCACTGTATAATTGCTCCATCAATAATGGAAAACCATTCTGGACAGATGCAGCAAAACAGGCCCAAACCTTGATACTACCACCACCACGTTTCACATAGAGGATAAGGTTCTTATGTTTCAGTGTGGTGTTTTTCATTCTCCAGCCCTAACACTTCAGATTTAAAGGAAAACTCCTACTGAAAAGTAAAGAAAAGTAAGCAGTACTACTTACAATAGGACAGGTACACTTACGAATGCAATGTACAGCTTATTCCAAATAAGCAGAGGAAAGCCACACACAGAAACATGAGTAACTTAGGTAAGACGTTTCTAAATACATCAATAGAGTGAGAACAGTCTGTAGTCCAAACGTGACCTAACAAGCAAGCGACGTAATGACTTAATGACCGTTAGTTACATTTACACACACAAACACATGACACACTTCTCTTAAACTCCCACCTCTGCTTGTGCTAAGAGGACCAGCTGTCTATAGACAACGTCAGGAGTTAAAAGACAGATTTTTTTTTCATAATTCTTCCTCGGTCATTAAAGCCAATGATCGTTGATCATTAAACAGCAATTACTCTGATTGCAGCCATCTACCATGGTTTCGTTTCGATAAGTTGCTTGTGGTTAATTTTAGATAGTGGTATCTGTACTAATTGCTAATAAAACTTGAAAGATTTATTGAATAAAATCACGGGTTCACCAGCTATGTCAAATTTAATGGACACTGTTCTGACATTCAGATGCAGAGCTGGATACATTTACACTTGTTTGATATGTGGCTATATCTCAATCCTCCTCCTGAAGTGGTGTGAGATTTAAATAAAGTGTCTTTAACACTCATTTTCCTTCAGATATGACCCTGATATTTAAGATGCATGCAGTGATCTAGTGTAAATGGGTCTCCCTTGCTTCCTCTCTTCAAGTGTCTCTTTCAGTCTCTCATTTTTCCCTCTCTATGCCAAGCCTTTTCCCACTCCGTCAGTCATTCCTTATATCGGTCTCTCTTTCCGTGCTTTTCCTCGCTGTGTATCAGCCTCTTGCCAACGCTTACCTCCATCTATATCTGCCTGTCGCCCCCCCTTTCCTCTCTCCATATCAGCCTCAGTCTACGTTTCTTTTTCGCCCTCAACATAATTTACTTTCTCCTTCCTCCGTTTTCGTTCTCTCTCTCCTCTCCCTATATCGCTTTCTCGCTCCCTCTCTCTTCTTCCTCCATCTTTATCAACCCACCCATCTCCCCCTTTATCTCCTCTTTGCCCTTAATGCATCCTCTACTTCTCCAGGAGCGAGTAAAAGAGTGAGAGAGGGGCAGGAGATAAGCACATACTTTCCTCTAGAATAAAGTGATATTTTTTTTTCACCTTCCATCAGATTTCTAATTCAGTGAGATTAGCGGGCGCAGCTTCGTTAATGGAAGCCAAATAAGGCTTAGGGTATAGAGTCTGAGCAGACGGCACTCACCAGAACCCCATCACACACGCTCACACACACCATCATCATCATCAACATTCACTAATCCAGGTCTCTCTCAGAGGGAATGGATGCGCCTCAGTGATACAGATTTAACTCTCAACACACACACACACTAGCCTGGTGAATAAGATGCCATTTGTAGCATGCATCTGCTTTGGTGGAAGTGGTGTTCCTAATCTGCACATTTAAGCCCTGTGTGACCTCTGGACAGAGCGAGAGAGACCGAAGAGAGGGATAATGAGAGGGATGACAGTAAAGATCAACTGTAGTGTTTTTTTCACTCTCATGGCATTTTGGTTGTATGTTTGGCTAGTAGACTGCATGAACAAATATGTACACTACATTTTGGCTGCACCATAAGCAGCTGTGGTGTCCCTATAGATCCAGGGATTTCTGTTTATTGCTCCAAGTTATTGTTTACATAAAATGTTTTTACAAAAGTATGGCTTAGAGACAGTGGTACTGACAAAGAGACAGGAAGCAGAGCTGGAGGTGGCAGAACTTAAGATGTTGAGGTTCTCTTTAGGAGTGTCCAGGTTGGACAGGATTAGGAATGAGATCATCAGAGGGACAGCACAGGTTGGAAAATTGGGAGACAAAGTTCGAGAGGGAAGATTGAGATGGTTTTGACCTGTGCAGAGGAGGGATAGTGGATATATTGGTAGGAGGATGTTGGAGATGGAGCTGCCAGGCAAGAGACAGAGAGGAAGACCAAATAGGCGTTATATGGTTGTGGTAAATGAGGATATTGCGGGGAGTTGGGGTGAGAGTAGAGGACGTGGAGGACAGGGTGAGGTGGAAACGTTGAACTTGCTGTGGCGACCCCTGCTAAAGGGAGAAGCCGGAAGAAGAAGAAGAAGAAGACGACGACAAAAGTATGGTGTGCTTGACTATGGTGATTGCTCCGTACCGTGCCTGGGCGTGGCACGCTAAACTGTACTCAGGCGCGCTTGAAGAGATGGGCTCGGTACGCAATAGTGTGATCGCGGTTGAGAACAGAACACAACATCTACTGCCTCTGGAAAAATCTTCTTCACCATGCACCATGAGTAGATGAAAATCGCTGCATTACAAAATCAATAAATCCATAAGGCATATGAGAGAGTTGTGTGTCACAAAGTAAGTACAATCATGAAGTCCACTTTGCTGTTCTGTGCAGGGCATGATTTTCTGAGTGTTCAGGCCCAGAACATTTAAGCTCAATGTGAGTGCAGGACAGTGGGTGGTGGGACAGTCACGCTCTGCCATGGTACGATGCAATCATGCACAGGAGTGTTAGGAGTTTTTTGTTTGCAGCAGATGACTGTTTTTGTGTCAGTATTAATTATCAATTGGCAAATCGAATCGGATGATCGGCTTCAATAGCCTCATATAACCGATTCTGTGCCGGTCACATTTACACTTGTACATCGCACAATGGAGACAGCGGCACAAACACAGCCACATATGAAAAGCATAGTGCTTTTAATAACTTTGATTCAGAATCCAGTCCACGTGTGCACAAGACTCAGCCACCAATGATTATTTTTACTTGACTGACACATGTTGATGACAAGAAAGCGTAAAATTTCGGTTGTGTTTTAGTCAACTAAGTAGTCTCCCTATATACCGCAATACTAATGAGGGAGTAGGGACACTAATGAAGGGGGTAGTAATCTATTTTTCGGACTGTGGTGGCCTAGCGGTTAAGGTACTGGACTGTGGACCAGGATTCAAATTCCCACCTCTGCCAAGATGCCACTGCTGGGTCCTTGAGCAAGGCCTTTAACTCACAATTGCTTGGGTTGTAAGATTGTGTCCATTATAAGTCGCTGTGCGTAATGCGGTCTGCTAAATGACATAAATGTAATGGTTAAGGTACTGGAATATGGACCAGATGGTCCAGGGTTCAAATCCCACCTCTGCCATTGTTGGGTCCTTGAGCAAGGCCCATAACCCACAACTGCTTGGATTGTAAGATTGTATCAATTGTAAGTCGCTCAGGATAAGAGCATCTGTTAAATGGCATATATGTATATCTATTTTAAACACAGCCATGTCACAGCATGCAAGCTCTTTGTAGCGTGATGTTTTGACTACATACATGTCAAAAATAAGCCGTGAAGGAAATCGGAATTGGCCAAAAATTGCAATCAGTACATCTCTAGTATTAATCCAACATGTACTTATATCCACAGCATCAACAAAAGCATTGAAAGGAATATACAGGTAAGCTTTTGTGTTTATTCCGGTTTCACACCAGTCACTTGACAGAAACGTTATCAACACACCCAGTGTGAATTCTCCGGAACATTCTGCTCTATTTGCACATCGGCTCGCTCAAACGTTACCCGGACGTTGCACTAGCAGACTGGTAGGATAAAGTCATGGATAAAAGTTTCGAACATTTGCGTTCGCACATACACTCCCTCTGTGTAATATCAGGAAAAGTTCTAGGTTACAGTGCATGTGTGAAAGGGGCTCCTGAGTGAATCGGTGACGCCCTGCCATGGTTCGTTGCCCCACCCAGAGAGCATCCTTTCCTTGTGCCCAATTTGACTGGAATAGGCTCCCGATCTAGCACCATCCTGATCTGTATGAAGTGCTTACCGCAGATGGCTGAAGGAATTATTTTTTTGCTTTTGCTTGCTATATTGTAATTGCGTAGTCTTTCCAATAAATATGGGATGATAAATATTTTATTGATTTTTTATGATTTAATTATAAGCAGCGACTTGTTTTTATTTCTTCCTTTTCAGCTTTTTTATGTTTTATTTTATATGTACTGCCTTTCGGATTACATATTTTATTTTACGCTCTCAGCAGTGTTTTGACAGTCACACCAATAAAGCATTATAGATGAAAAATGAACTGAAATACATAAAGGAGATGGTTAGAGAGAGAGAGAGAGAGAGAGAAAGAGAAAGAGAGAGAGAGAGAGAGAGAGAATCAAACTTTTGTATTTAGCAGGGAAAGGACAAGCACCATTCCTTTCCCTCTCCCCATTTCTCTCACTCTCTGTCTCTCTCTCTCTCTCACACACACACACACAAACCCAATGCATGACTGAACTTCGTCTTTGTTCTCTCCACAGGTTCCATCAAATTTATGGGATTCACAAACAGAGAGGAAAGACAGAGAGGAGGGGACAAAAAATACAAAAAAAGAGAGAAGTTAAAGACAGTGAGGGTAATACAGAACCAGCAACAGAGAAAGGGGTGTGAGAGTGTACATATGAGAGAGAGTGAGAGAGATCTCACCTCTTCATAGGTTCTTATCACTGTGAAATGGAATTTGTCCGGTGACATGGAAATCAGCATTTCAGAGAATAACACACACACACACACACAGGACCCCTAAAGGCCCTCTTGAATAGGTGACATTTATTTGAAAAGCTTCTTAAAGGCCTTAAATCTGCCCTCTTTTCCTCCCACTGTGTGTGTGACTATGTGTGTGAGAGAGCAAGAGCGAGAGAGAGAGATGCAGAGAGAGTGTACATAGCATTGTGGGGACCCAATGTCCCCACAAGGTAAGAAAGTTCTGTTTTCTCCTTATATGGACGTATTGTTGGTTTGTTTTTCTCAAAAACTGCAGCTGTAATTGAAAACCAAAATAATTTAAATATCTGCTTCATCTTACTGAGATTACGATTAGGTATATGTGTAGGTGTAGCATTAATATGAATGCAGTAATATTATGATAGAAACACAAACGTGACGTATCTAGACACTAACTATTCAAAGTACTATATGCAGTTTATGTACCCATAAATCCCATATTGTGTGAAATCGCTTCACATAACCATATCTTAAAACATTTTGAGATATTTCTAGCTAGCTTCACAATTAGCTCATATTCTATCAAACATTAAGGATTTTTACTACCACTCAGTAGTTTCTACTAGCTAGCTAGCTCAGCTTCGTATCTACAAGCCAAGTCATTTCCTTACATATACTGCCTGGCCAAAAAAAAGGTCACACACTCTCTAATATTTCGTTGGACAGCCTTTAGCTTTGATTAGGGCACGCATTCGCTGGGGCATCTTGGACGCCCCCACAAAAAGATCTTGTAACGATGATGGGAGATTTGTTCCACTGCGCAAAGTCTTCTCCAGCACATCCCAAAGATTCTCAATGGAGATCAGCTCTGGACTCTATGGTGGCCAATCCATGTGTGAAAATGATGTCTCATGCTCCCTGAACCACTCTTTCACAATTTGAGCCTTCTGAAACAGATGAATATCTTTTCCATGACCACAGGATGTGTCTTTCAACATGGTTCTAACAAATGAGAAGCTACTCACTGCATCAGTTAGGGTTAAAGAACGTGTTGCCAGTTGAAGCATGATCACCAATGCAGTAATTATCCAATGGGAGGCTCTTTAACTATTTAACTATTTGCTTAGTTAAATCCAGGTGGTGACCTTTTTTCTGGCCAGGCAGTGTACCTTAAAAGTGGTGTAGATGCTTTCCAGTCATGTCCAGTAATTAAGGAGTGCGCAAATGATTCTAACTAGCTTTTATATACCCGCTATTTCTGCTACCTATAAACATTTTGTTAAAAAGTAACTGCAATAGCAAACTAATTAGCAAACTCACCTTACCTCTGAACAAACACTGCTTCGTATATCTTAATATCTTGTATCAATCAGCAGTGATTGGACCACCCAGGTTTTTAAAAGAAGGAACTTCAATTTAGCCATGGTTTCTTTTGTGGAAAACTACAGACCCTTACTGGTGACATCCTTTGCTAATAAAAAGTGTGGAAATGAGATAGTTAAGTCCTGGAAACGACATAATGAACACGTGGGAACGAGATAATTATTTGCTATGTTCAAACACATTGATCAATCTTTATAAATGGTACATCTATTGAAATATCAACCTGAAAGCCAGTCTTACATTTCTTGCGCAATCATAAGGTATCAATAAATCCCATATGTACTATGTCTTATGCTATTAAACAGTGCCCGCTATGTAGTTCTCTTGCCTTAATTATCTCATTCCCACACCTTAATGATCTCTTTCCCATGCCTTAATAAGTCATTACCATGCCTTAATTTTATTATTGAAGTCACCTAGGTTCTTCAAACTGTTCATGTTACTAGTAATGACTGTCTGCAACTACAGGTTTGTCTGTTATTATTTGACTGTAATAAACTATGCTGCTCAAGGGACTTGGTGGTAAAAGCAAGCTGCTCGAAAAGTTCTCGAGTTCCTGGGTTTAGATCCCAAGTAGGGCTTGTAACATGAAACTCAAATGGTGCATTTACAGAATACTGGACTGCTGTCTTATCCAGGATGGATCTCTGGCTTTGCTTAGTAAATTCTGATTGAAGTTCCAGACCCTCCCCTGCAACCCTGACGAAGACAAGTGGGGTTACAACAGGATACTTTGCTTGCTCTTTCATAGAATGTGCGTATTGTCCAACAATTAAATGACAAATTTTTGTCTGATTGTTATGGCAGTGCATGCAACTGCCAAAACAAAATCCATGAACAACAACAACCATAAGAAAATATCAGCCCTGATTTCTCCAGTGGAAAACAGTTTAAAATCCCAGAGTGGTTTTAACTGCCCACTTCTACAGATCAATATTTCAGTTATTTGCATTGACATAAATTGTGCTTATTGTCACTGAATTTCCACTTAATATAAATTATTTGACTAATCAGCAGTCATTGTCATGACCACGCCCAATTTCTCCAGTGGTAAATCGTCCAAAATGACTGAATATCTGACCAAGTTCTTGAACAAGTTTCAGGGTTCTTAATAAGGTCTGTGCTACTACTGATGAAAGTCCACAACCAATCATTTTTTTGCCCTGTCATACAAATCAGGAAAACATATTCATGAGTGTTTGTTATGACAAGGATCACTCCCAATAGTTCCTAGTTTTGGAACTAATATTAATCATGGTTGCTCTAGTACAAAAAAAATAACCAATCTTCCATTTTGGTCAAGGAATTTGGCCAATCAGCCATGTTTGTAACTGTAGTTCTTGGCATGGAGAAAAGTATCTAGTCTCAGCAGGAACTAAATCGATCCCTGGCTTCTCTAGTGGAAAACTGTGCAAAATTTAATAAGTTCCTAAGCATTTTTTTGGTTTTCGTTTTATGATGTCATAATTTGTACTGTGTTTTAAATTTGCACTGTATTAGATTACAGATTTCCCACTTTCTCTAATGAATCTAACCAATCAGGGATGCTAGAAAATGCTACCCAGAATAGTTTCTAGTTTTGAGCAACAGAGATAAAAATTCACCTTTTTTTTTTCTCCAGTGGAAATCTGCGTTTGAACATGTTCTTGCGTTCCTAACCAGGTTCTGGTTGATGGAAATAGGGCTAATACTCCTGAATTCAGTCCAGTTCTACAGGTTTACAATGTTATTATTACAGTAACTGTCAAAAATGACTTACTGTGTAATAATCCATTAGCAGAATGTTCACTTCCTCTAACAGTAGACAAGGATATGAGAAATGAGAAGTAATTAATGGGGTCATTTCAGATCCTGACATCTGAAGCTCTAAACATGCACAGTTCCTGTTCACACATGAGACATTTTGTTAATTGCTAGGGAGTACTAGGTCTCATCCTGGTAAACTGCAGCATTAATCTACTAAGGATTTGCACCCGAGAGGACACTTAGCCCCTTTCGGTAACTGGTTACTGGTTAATTCCTTGGCAACAACGAACAGGATTAACACTGTGTCAGTGCTGTGCTGTTATCATTTATATTAATACAGTATATTAATTCACTCAGTTACTGTAATGGCTTTATCCCAGCAAGGATCACATCCAAAAAACAGTGCCGGTCCACTACAAAGCATCTCACACTGAATTAGTCATTTACATTCACAGCTAGGGGCAACTTAGTGTAACCAATCCACATAATTACAGTCAAATCCCATTATCCATATATATCCCATAATCTCACACAAATGTGTAATAATGTTCCCGAAATTGGTTCGGATATCAAATATTCTTTGCTATAGGGATATCCCGATCCAGTTCAAGTATATGCAAACCCCTGCCTACGTTTTAATAATATCAGCATAATATAGTGGCGCATGGGACTTCCTCATTGGACCCATTACCTTCCTGGTGTCTGCAACTCTTTATAGAGAGGGCTTCATCTCTCCAAAGAGCAGTCTCTCTTTTATCACCTGTACCACAACAAGACTGTAATAAAATAATAATAATAAACAATAATTATATGTAATAATTTTAAGCTATATATAATTTAATGTTATAATATGAATAATTGTAATTATATATTATGCAACTTTCTTGTGCATTTAAACAGTGCGTTGGATCAATATCCTTTCTTTTTTTATACTACCCCTGACCCCTTTGTGTTTGCGGACTGTTTACGGAGTCAGACGAAAGACAGACTGAGCTGTTACGCTCATCCGTCACCCGCCAATCCCATGGCTGTGTGGACGCACTCATTTAGAGAGAATGAGGAAGAAAGGAGAGAGAGATAGATGGAGAGAGTAGTGTGGTGCTCTCTCTGTTAATTAAAGGATGCGAGCAAAACGATTTAGGAGGGAGGGATAATAGCCATAAGCTCTCCGTCCTGCCTAATCTCCAAGGGCACTATATTAAAGACGACACCTAATTAATCCCCTTAGGATCCCTGTGCGTCTCTGCTTAAGGAATGAGCTATGATTCACACATGTGCTCACACACACATGCAGTATACCTAGAACCTACTGTACACAGCACACTCTATTTAGGGGATCGGTCATCAGTTACCAAGTTCATTCACTTATTTATTTATTTTAGAAGAAGTGTCCAATGGACATTTTTAAATCAATACTAATCTTATAACAGTCTGTATTCTTTGTGGCAATATGCTGGGGACTCAGCATTAGAGCCAGAGATGTAGGGAAGCTCAACAAAGTGATAACAAAAGCTGCTTCTGTCCTGGGATGCTCCCTGTGATGGACTGGCACACTATACAGCTACTATTTTCACCTGCCGGTGAAATCTGGCATAAGCACCAGACCCTACGTGACCCTGACCAGGATAAATGGGGGTACAAAAGGATGTTTGCTTACTGTATTATCCGGGCTATAAAGCGCACCGCAATATCAACGATCGGCTGCTAACGGACCTATTTTCATACATAAAGCGCACCGGGTTATAAGACGCATTAAATGAAACAAAACTCTTACGTTCCGTCGGAAGCTCAGTTTGGTCTTTACCTGGCGCAGGGCGTCTTCTTGCTTCCTCCACTTCCGTATCATTGATTCGTTAATGTTGAATTCTCTCGCAGCTGCTCTATGTCCATGTTGTACTGCGTGACTGATAGCGTTGAGTTTGAAATCCACTTCGAAATAAATGAATGAATGCACGTACCCTAATGCTGAAGCACATACCGTATTACTCCACAATGCTGCGCACTACGGTTGCCGTAAGCTTTGTAACGTAATCTACCAAGACCGTGCTAAAACATTTTGACAGATTTATGAGCGCCGTGTACCATCTACAATCAGTTGTAGGTCAGAAGGCTCAACCAGAATTAATTCGTACATTAGACGCACCGCATTTTAAGGCGCACTGTCGATTTTTGAGAAAATTAAAGGATTTTAAGTGCGCCTTATGGTCCGAAAAATACGGTACTTGTTTGCTCTTAGGCCTAAATATTCTCACCTACACCCTTTTTACCCACTCTGCTGCTCCTGTACTGTGTCCCATTGTAATGAATAAAGTGATCTATCTACCTATTTATCTAGCTATAAAATCTAACGAAATTGCTTTGGACTACTATAACTGAGCATCAGTATGGACTGCGCAGTGGACGGGTGTGAAATGCCTCGCTGAAGAGCATTTCATTGGATTATGTGAGAGCACAAACCAGAATATTCAGCCCAGTGACCTCCCTATACTCATCTCACACCATAATGTAACATCACGCATGAACTTTTCCACAGGACTTTACTAGGAAAGGATTATGCATGAATGCACCGCATGGTCAAAATGCAGACTGACATCAGCTACCCAGGTAAAGATATAATCTGGAAAGCTCCTGTATGAAAAAAGTTGATGGAATACTGAAAGATGTATTGTGACATCTATTAAGGCCGATGACACACAAAAACAGATAAGTATAGGTTAAGTGAGAAAAAGAAAAAAGCAGATAAGTGATTTAACACAAACATTACACAGAGAAATGAAGAAGAAATTAAAACTAATAAATATTTGTATTAATCGCATTCATTTGTTTATGATAATGTTAATGAACGCCTTTGGTAGGTTTTATATACATGGTTATAAGCAGTATTTGTGGATATCCCTTACTTACACAGAAAAACGAATGTAACTGGATATCTGAAAACATTACCTCAGTCTTCTGGAAAGATGCTGGAGCATTATGGGGAATGTAGTGCCTGGAGAGAATTTGAGGAGTGTCCTGTAGTTCTGCTCAGAAGCACGTGTCAGCCGTGAGAGAAAAGTGGCATTTTGATGTCTGGAAATGTCAGTAACTTAATCATGTATTCCTGCTGATCATAGGGTAGTTTTATTCAGTGTCATTACCATTTGAAACTGTTCACATTAATCCATTCATTCACTTTCATATCCTCTTAATCCTGAGCAGGGTTGTGGGGAAATTGTTCACTTGGTTTATATTTATGTAAAGTGCATCTTGTAATAACTGTTGACTGGCATTAGCAAATCCATGACCTACCATCTTTTTTCTGAAAAAAGTGAAGAAATTAATTACTAATAACTTACATATTTGAGTACTTAGGTGTAGCATCAAGTCTTCAAAGTGTGTAAACATACTCTTTAAATAAGTCAAACTAAATAATAACAATTATTAGAATTTAACAGGAGGAACAAGTTAAAGAAGAAACCCCCATAGCTGAAAGGACACTGTCCAAATGGCTGTTATGTAGCGCATACCAATATTCTACAAAAGGGACTTTTGACAAGTTCCCGTAACACAACCTTAACTTTATCATCTATCCCTGATTATGACCTGTGTGTGGTACATTTAAGAGCTAAAGATCTGATGGTTCATCTGTTTACTGTTGTATTAATGTGGTGTAAGCTTTCATTGCACATGTGGCTTTAGCTCGCTGATACAACTCTTGTATCCGCTTAATCTTTAACCCGACATACAGGCCACTACCAGCTTCCTCTCTACCTCTCTGTCTTTCTCTAGAGCTTATTTGACACATAAATCATAGGTAACTAAAAGTCGCTGGCTTACTTCTAATGCTGCGGCTTTGTGTCATTCACACGTGCGGCTTTAACACTGAAACTGACAGGGTTTCACATTTTGACTCATTGTACACTGCTGTACCACAGGATTTAGTGCAATTCTGCTTCAATAGCTGCTTAATTAGAGTGATTCAGTTGTGAATTATTCCTCATTATGAACCGTGCCATTCGTAGCAGTACTTTTTCTTGGCATCCTTCGTTGCTGAGTCACCCGAGTTTATACTTTTTGGGATTAGTTTTACATGAGGTAATTAGTAATAGCTGGCATAGCCAGCTTGTATACTTGTAGACCTGTACTCTTGTATACTTTATTCCTTAATAGCTAATGGACATCCTAAAGTGAAATTCAAAAATGTGTATTAGTATAGTAGTGTAGTAGTTTGTCTTCCCGTCTTCACGACTGACCAGAACCTTGAAGATTCAAGCTGTGCTTGGCAGTTTCTTTATGGATTATCCTCAGTAAGATTGGAGTTGTTAGTTGCTCTGGTTAAGGGTGTTGGTTATATACTGTAAATGTTATGGGCCTGTAGCTTATGTTCAAAATGCTAATAATATAACATGCATAAATCATATCATATAAAGTTTACAGTCAAACGCCTCTCAGAAATGACACAATAATGCACAGGATCTATTACTTTAATTCCCAACTCGCTATCCAAACCCATGTAACGAATCATGATCCAGCAAATAGCTCCAAATGGCTTCTGACTACACCCTGCACTTCCCTCTTATATAAACACACTGTTCATTCGGGATTTGCCCATCAGAATGTCACACCATGAATATTAGTCACGCCATGTCAAGTCAGATTTATTTCTAGAGCTTTGTCTCAAAGCAGCTTTACAATTTTATATTATCTTCTAATATCTAAGGCCAATCCCAAAGCCTAGGGCGATAGTGGCAGGGAAAAACTCCCTAAACGCTATGAGGAAGAAACCTTGGCAGGACCAAGACTCAAAAAGGGATCCATGTAAGAATTAAACTGAGTTGTCCAATTAAAGTTTATAGTAATAGTTTAAATAAACAGAAGCTAAATAAGTTTAAAATAAGTCAAATTAATTAGGTAGAGTCATATTTCAGAGAAAATTAAATATTATGAAGAGTATAATAAAGAACATAAAACTATAAAACCATAAGACAATAGTCAAAACAATTACAAGTATTGAATAGAACAATGTAAAAATGTGCAAATAGGCATTATTTAGTCCTTATCTCTGTAGATAGTTACTGTACATAGAAGGGACTGAAGGGATTGAATATGCAGGAATGACGTACCAGCATATAAGGGAGGTAAGGCAAAAGCTAACTGAATATTTACTATCTGAAACACTTTCTGGAACAAAGTCCATTTAGATAACAGGATTTTGGCTGTGCTCTAAAGCCTTTCCTCCCATTGCGTATTCCCTAATGTCTCAGTATGTGCAGCAAGTCTTACTTGGTAATTTATCAGCTTTTGTTCACACATGAGCTGACCTGGTAATTACCCGGCAATTGTAGTAGGTTTCAACCCAGTAAATTGCGAAGTCAGTTTATTCAGCATTTCCACTACTGAGTAATGTGCATGGGTAAAAGGGCTCTCTCTCGCTCTCTTTTTTAATACTTTATCTCATATCCCATTGAGAATAATATATTACTAAAATGTCATGTACTAGTTCTACAGACCTGTGTAGTCAGTGGAAGGTTGGAGGTGTACTGCACTGTCTCAGGTGTATATAAGGTGTGGATGGAATAAATGATGACATTGTGACCATGTGTTTCAAGACCTCCATGGACAGTGTCCCAAGCCTCCCAGTACGATACTGTCATGGATACTCTGCAGTTCTGGGTGTGTTCATTATTTGTTCATTTTCACAGAATAAATTTACTTCAGTGACAGTTCCCATCGTGTGTGAATTTAAGCTAATTACTTCAAATCAGAAAGCCATTTTGATAACCTTTTGTTGCCCATCTCAGGCATGGAAGTCAATTAAATCTGGAGTCTGTGTGTTGTTATAGTTGTTGTTTTTTCATTAATGATGTACCTTCAGTGCGTCTTCCAGTCTTGCTGCTGATGTTGTCATGTCGCACCCTTTGAGAAACTGGAGTCGCACTTTGATTACTTTTCAGAAATTCGCTTTTCTTCCATCCATCTGCCGTTGCGAGAGTTTAACCTTGAGACCGAGTGTGCGTGACTTACACAAAGGCGAAGAACGACCGAGACATCCTGAATTCCTCACACATATCTCACTCTCGCTTGCTCTCTCTCTCTCTGTCTCACTCCCACATGCTCTCGGCAGAACAGATTACACCTTTGCATTGAGGCCTGACTGAGACACCACCGAGCACATATGCAAGCAGTCTGTGGCGTTCAAAGTGATAGAAATGGGAAAAGAGAATGCGAGAGAGAGAGAGAGGGGAAGAGGAGAATGGCAGGACGGTTCGTCATACAGCGTGAGACATTTCCTTACTGACGAAAGGAATCAACGTAAATCACAATCTGCCTTCTAATGACAGTAAATAACTTTCTCTGACACTTTTGCCCCTTTTATTTCTCTTATTTGAGTCTTTTTGCACTTTCTTTACACTTTGGTCTTTTTGACTTTATCTTCCGTTTTGCTTTTATTCATAGTTCGTCTTTCTACTTTTTCTTTTTAAATTCTCTCTCTCTCTCTCTCTCTCACTCTCTCTCTCCTTTATTTTTTCTCCTCAGCGATACGCTGTTATCTTGGCTGAGCAGAGGAAGCTGAAGGTGAGACGCAGTGGCAATATTAACTAAAGAGTCGAGTGAAGAGATATCCGTGTGTGTGTGTGTGTGTGTGTGTGTGTGTGTGTGTGTGTGTGTGTGTAGGCACACGTTTGGGCAGTTTGGTCAGGAGCGAACAGGACACACTTCCTGCTTGTCCTTTTGTCTCCAGACACAGAATAATAGAGGAATATATATACATATACATATATATATATATATATATATATATATATATATATATATATATATACATATATATATATATATAATATATATATATATATATATATATATATATATATATATATATATCCTCCCCGAACAAAAAATAGCCACCTTGTGTGTTTTAGATGGTAGTAACTTCAGGCTCCTGCAGATGGTGTTGTACGAGGATGATCGAGCTATAAATACAAGGTGTGCGAAGGAATTCAAAGACTGAGAAGAGGGGGTACAGTGCAGTGATTGTCTGAAATTCGATTCGTGAACAATGGGTCTCAAAGCAGATGTTAATGATTGGCAAAATTAGTGATTGCATTTGGACGGGCCAAATGCCTTAGTGTTAAGGAAGTAGCTGAATTTGCAGGTGTACTGAAGCGTATGGTCATACAGGTCTACCAGCAGTGGCTGTAATGCAAGTCTACAGGATATTCTCATCAGAACTGTGGCTAAAACATGAAACTAACGGACAGGGACCGCCGGCTTCGCTTTCAGGCAAGAATTTCTTCTAGAAATCCATGCAGGACCTTTACAACCAATTTCTGAAAGAAAACACTGCAGTGAACTGCATAGCATGAACATACGGAGCAGAGTGGCACGCAAGAAGCCTTTGCTCATTTCTGCTCACAAAGTTGTGTGCTTACACTGGGTGAAAACGCCCCAAATTTGGACTGTTCATGACGTGTTATCTGGTCAGATGAATCTGTTTCTGCCTGTATGTGAATGATGCTGTACCTCAGGAAGCTTTCAAGGAGGACTACATGCAAGGTGTGGTCCAGCTGGTGGAGGTTTTGTGATGTTCTGGGGGTGTTTTAATTACAGAAATGGGTCCTTTGGTTGAGATGACAGTAAATTTGAACCACAGTGCTAACACTGAGCTGCTGGACAACCAGGTTTTCCCTTTTGTTCATTATCTTACAGGAACATAACATTCCTAATCCTGTGTTCCAAGATGACAATTCTCCCTTTCACAAGGCTGCATGTGACTGATTGGCATGATGAACAATCAGGAACAGTCACATCTGGACTGGCGATCCCCAGATGTGAATATGCTTGAAAATCTGTGGGACTACCTGGAACAACCAATAAGATGCCAGAGAAGGCATCCACGAAATCTTGTCCAGTCCATGCAAATCAAATCCTAGTTGTTATTCGTGCTTGTTGAGATACTACATGGTATTAGGTACTTTTCATTGTCACAGGTGACATACTTTCTGTCTGGTGAGCTTATATATATCGGTATATATATATACAGGGCATTTTGTGGCAATTAACTGAATAAGTGCATGTGCTCATTGTAAAAATTTACCCTTCCTTTGAAAGGCCCCATGCTCAGAGCCTGGCTGAAGTCATATGTTGATCCTCATGTAATTGTGCGTTTGTGCTGTGTGTAGATCCCATCAGTACAACTTCTAAAACATAATGCACACTACACGGCTTTCGGTGTCATGGAATTGCTGTATTGCTCAAACTACATGACTCAACTGCTTGCAATCAGTCTTCTCGTAAGCGTAGGCCTGCACACTCTACTTGATCGATCTCAGACAAGGGTCACAGACTACACGATCTTTCAATCACTGGCACAAAGCACCAGGTTAGAAAACCCGACTGTCTCGGGAAAATAGAGAACTTTGTAAGCGAATACCGAAATAGAGTGCTACGACTCCTCGAATCGCACAACTTTGAGGAGTTGTAGGGTGTCTGCACCAAAGTTTTGGTCTCAGATCAGTACACACTTTACGCATCAGCTAGACTTTATCATCCCCAAAGCATTAATTTATCACACTGGAGCAAGGGGCCTATCAGGGGCATCATTAGACGCATTGTACTGGGGCATTTGTCCCAGAAACATGTTGCTGTGCCCCACTAAAATCACAATGGTTAAAAAGTAAAGTTCATCTTGGATTGCTGAGCAGAACTACAGGACACACCACACAACTGCACTACATTTCCCATAATGCCCCAACATCTTTCCTAAAGCTTAAATCGATAATGCTTTCAATGCTTTCAATCAGACTCAATTTCCTTTGGTTGTTCGCATGGAGTAATGGACATCCGCAAATATTTAATGAAGGTCAGTCATGCTGCAGACAAGGTACCGATAATTTGTTAATTTGTCCTTCATTTCTCATCCAAGCCCGAGTAACACCCACATTAGTGTTAAATCTCTTAATCTATTTAGTGTTTAACATTCTTATGATTTATGTACAGTTGTGTCCCTACAACTGATTGGCAAACAGAAGGGTACAGCTGTGCCCCTCTAAATTGTGTGTGTACCCCAGTATGGCAAGCCATCTAGAAATGCCCCTGGAGCACATTAATATTGCTTCCACCCATGAGCTAATGAAGGGCTGTGTCCCAAATATCACAGGTCCTACTAAATGACATATTTGGAACAGTAACATATAATTTGCTGGTGACATAAATATGTAGCCCAATAGTATAGGCTATATGCAGAGCCATGTATTTTGAGTTCCACCATTACAGCTGCTATTGTGTGTGCTTGTATCTATAGTATATTTTGGTCTACGCTTGTGCTCTCTTTCTGGTGGTACTAATCATGACTGATCACTGATCAAATCACAGCACCACTAACGAGCACACAGGTACTTATTTATTCCTTTCATTTCTTAGTTTTGGTTATCATGGAAGGTGGCCAGGGGAGGGGCAATTTGATGGGAGGTTGGTTGGACCTCTCTAGAGCCTATCCTGGAATTCACAAGACACAGGTGAATACCCTGGATAAGGCGCCAGTCCATCACTCAGGGCTCGGAAGGCATTTGCAGTAATGGGGGAAGCCAATTATGTGTCTCTGTGATGGCCATGGCACTGTCAGGAAAAGAAAACGGATCAGCATTGAGCTAGTGAAATGCTGCGCAATCCAAATGGGTGGAAGTTGGTAGTATTTATTTAATTACTCATTTTAAAAAATAGGAGTATTTATTCATTTATAATAACTCTACTGATCATATTCATTCATTGCTTACTCCTAATCAGGGTGGCAGGAAAGACACACTCACACATACGCCCATCTTTGGACTGTGGGAGGAAACCAGAGTACCCAGAGTAAACCCACACAGACTCTACACAGAAAGGACCCAGGCCACTCCACCTGGGACTGAACCCAGGACGTTCTCGCTGTGAGGCAACGGTGCTACCCATCCAGCCACCGTGCCTCCCTTGTATTGATCATATTGTGTCACCAGTATCAGTTTAGACAATGTGAGGTGACAATGAAGAGACAGTAGAGTCCGGGCTTTACTGACTAGATTTAGACCAGGTGGCATGGCTTGGGTCACTGGGGCCAGAGTCTGGTGTCATGTCTGGCCTGCCTGCCTTGTCCGCTAGCCGGGAGTGTCGAGTGGGCGGTCTGGCTGAACTGGGCTTCGGTCCTCGTGATCTTGACTCATGCATCCTTGCCTTAGAATAAGGGCAGAGCTGGGGGTTCATAGTCAAAGAGTCTTATGGTGATCAGAGACGTTGGGTTGCTGTCTTCTGCCTCCCGTGGGGTTGCCAATGTCTCATGTGATCCCTCTTGGCTGTGTTTCCTACCAGTTCTCCTCTTTCTAGCTATGCTGCTATAGCTAATGCTGCCGGGGTCTCATGCTACACATGGCATCAGTGATTGTTAATAGACACTGTGCTCTTAATCTATAACTAATTACATTTCCTGTTTTCTCTCCGAGCTGTGTTCCAGCAGTTCCAGCCCCACACATGATGTTCATCTGCTGTAGCTCCAGTCAAGCTGCTTCCGTCATCAGCTCCAGCCCCATCATACCCGGGCCACTTAATGTCGATGTGCATACTTCACATTTTATTTTAACTTTGACTCCATGACTTTAGTTTCACTCTTAGATTTATCATCTACGCCGCCCAAGGAGGTTGGGTCCCTTTTTGAGTCTTGGTCCTCCCAAGGTTTCTTCCTAGAACTAGGGAGTTTTTCCTTGCCACTGTCGCCCTGGGCTTGCTCAATTTGGGAATGGACGTAGTTATTAGGAGATAATCTAAACTTGTAAAGTTGCTTTGAGACAATGCTCCATTGTAAAAAGCACTATATAAATAGATCTGACTTGACTTGACTGAGCCAATATACTGTACAACAGAGGAGGTTCAATGAGATTTTAAGTCATTTTGAGTGGCTTATACCACTGTAGCGTTTCTTGTGGTGGTGCGAACACAAACAAAAAAGGCCCCAGAACGAGTGTAGTTCTCAGGGGATCTTTGCCTATGGGTAAATTATGCCGGACATATCTATCCTAGTGGGGTCATTTGGTCCCCGCAATGATGTATAAACTTCACAATGCCCGCCGACCACACACTCATACACACACACGTATATACAAACGTGCCCGAACACACACACACACACACACACACACACACACACACACTGTGACGACGGGCTACCATCAGCAGGAAGGTTGGAATGCTGCTGATAATAAACAGATGGACAGGCGGCACACACACTCGAACTCTGAAGTATGCAGCCAGTCATATATGTAATACATGTGCGTCATCTCTGGCTATGAACCCATGAGATGAATCTGATGCATCCTACGCTGCTTTGAAAGTAGCAGCACGTCACTGTCCAATAAGCACTGTCAGCCAAACACATGCACGATTACTGACCATATTTAACACACACTCGCTACATCATGAGAATATATTCCATTTATCCATGCCATAACTACACCTAATCATGGGCTAAACCCCAGCCATCCATGCAAATTAATTAGTGCACTGAACCAGTCCAACACCTGTAGTGGATACTATTTCAGCAAGTATTGTTAGCTGTGTTTTAGCATTCGCACACAATGAATATTTGAAATTACACATGTATTCCGTCCTGAACTAATACTGTGTGAAGCAGTTCATCATCATGACATCATGTCCTGCACAGTGCTATTAAACTTCAGTCAAGTCCTACAATTGGAACAAGGTAGGTTTGCTAGGGATGTCTTTTCGCCAGCGTTAGCTTTTTACATTTATAGCATTTGGCAGACACCCTTATCCAGAGCGACTTACAACTGATTCTTACAATCCAAGCAATTATGGGTTAAGGGTCTGGCTCAAGGACTCTACAGTGGCAGCTTGGCAGAGGTGGGATTTGAACCCTGGACCTTCTGGTCCATAGTCCAGTACCTTACCCGCTAGGCCACCACAGTCCCGTTTTTATTTCCATGTACTATTTCATTAGAGTGTGATTTTGAGAATGGCCACAGACATTAGTAACTGTAGTATGCTTCAGTAATGCTTAGCATAGCTAGCTTAGCTAAGAAAGCAACCACTTGTGTATAAATGTGTGTGTTAGAGAGAGGTAGAAATTGTGCTTTTCCTGGACAAGTAGAAATGAGCACCACACAGTACCAGAGCTGACATGACAATCCCCTCTCTCTCTCTCTCTCACACACACACACACACACACACACACACACACACAGAACAAGCGTGACAGACACACAGACATTTCACATCTGCCTCTTGCAGTACTCACACTGGCACACTCTTATACTCACAATGTCAGGTGATGGTTTGCTCCGTGTGTGTGTGTGTGTGTGTGTGTGTGTGTGTGTAAGTGTGTGTGGCTTGGCTGTGACAGAATGCACAGACAGTAATTAAAGTCAGGCAGCCAAGCGTGGCCCATGACATGCACACACACAAACCAAGATGGTGGGAAGATGTCTTGGCATGCATCAGATGGAAGGGCTAATCAACAGCAAAAGAACAGGGTACGAACAGATGTTATCTAAAATCACGCACACGCACGCACACACACACACACACACACACACACACACACCGGATTTCAACTAGGTCTTGGAACACAACTGACAGGATTTGCTTCCATTCATTCCATGCTTCCATTCTGGGCAGCACGATGGCTCAGTGGGAAGCACCGCCACCTCATAGCAAGAAGGTCCTGGGTTCTCCTGTCAGACTACTAGATGACTTTTACATCCAGGAAATATTTCTTCCCAGTACTTCAGGGTCCAGTGGTGGTGTGCTTTACACCAATCCAGCCAATTCTTGCCCTTGCACATGCTGATCCATGTCTTGTTTGCTGTTTGCACAGCCATTATAAATGTCCGGACGTCCTTAACCAGAACGACTTACAGATAACGGATGCAATCTTACAAATGCTCACAGGACCAAGGGTTAGCCTAGCCAACTGCAGCAGTAGTTCAGCACTTGTTGGTCCTGTTCTGTTAACTAGAGTGTATTGTTTCAAAGCAGTGCCATTTTTGCTTCTTAACATTTCAACTTGACAATACTAAGAAGCGGTCTAAAATACTAGGCCCCCATTGCAAGGACCTGGGATAGAGTGCTGGCAGTGCTTTCAGGGCCTGGCTGGCCATCACTATACAGACAAGATTGGTTGAGGGAAGGGGGGGGATGGACAAGCAAATTATCCCCTGGATCTGTAACAGCAACTATTCCCAGGCAGGATGTGCGTCCTGTCCAAGGCACACTTGTGCTCTGTGCTCTCCAAGGATAGGTGCCAGACCTCACAAGGAAACAGCAAGTGTCTAAAATATACAGTACAGTACAAAAGTCTTAGGCCAACACTAGATTTGTTAATTTAGCAATGGTATAAAGACCATATGGAGCATATTGTTGACAACTAGAGCCAAAAAACATGGATTTGTCACTCCATAATACTCTTTACCACAGAGCTTCCTTCCAATCTTTAGTATATCTTAGACTTTGCATCCTGTCCCCTTGGAAAAAAGTGGTTTCTGGACTGGTATCCTTCCAAAAAGACCATTCCTGATCAAACTTCTTCAGACAGTAGAAAGGTCAATTTTGCAACCTGATGAAGTTGGCAGATGCTGCTATCGCTCAAGTGCAAGGATATGTCACTCTAAATGTTTGGCACTGTACCCTATAGAAGCTGTTGTTTCTGATTTTATTTTTAAATACTGCATACAATTTTCCTGTATTTCCTGTTTGCGTTCTAATACTGAGGCTGGGAAATAATTATATATGGTCATTACACCATTGGCAAAACAATGGTATATCTAATCTAATGGCGGCCTAAGACTTTTGCACAGTACTGTATGTTTTGGGAATCTTTTGACAGTGCCACATTTAACTTAAATGAGCTACGTGGTCCAAGCCATTCTGTTGCCAATTTGTTTCTCTCAAGAGTGCATGTGAGTGTATTTGATTTCATTGTGTTAAAAGAAGGGGTCCAAAGCGGGGGTGCAAACACTTTTGGTTGTATAGTGAATGATCAAATACTTCTTAATTATTTTTCGTGATGAACCACAAATGTTCTCAACTGGCCTTTGACCTCTGACCTGTTTCCTGGCTACCTGTCTGTACAGCATGTGTCTCTTGTGATTGTGCCAGCCTGCTAGCAGGTGCTTGCATATGGTGTGTGTGTGTGTGTGTGTGTGTGTGTGGGTTCAATAAAGAGACAAGGGAAGCTGCTTGACTTTCTTATGCTGTGCTATATATTGCTGCTAGAGCTGCGTATCAATGCACTCTGATAAGGGGATCTGAAATATTGATATTATTGCAGTTATGTTACACCAAAAAAGATGACATAGCAGAATACTTCAAATTCTAGTTCAAGTCCTAACTGTACTTTCTATTCCTGTTTTTTTTTTTTGTTCCAGTTCTGGCTCTAACTGTTCCTCATTCTAATTCTGGGTCTGCTGCTTGTCCTGGTTTTAATCTTCTATTTTTTGTTCACATCCCCGTTTGTCCTGGTCAGAATTACGGGACACTCCGGTGCCTATCCCTGGAGAAAAGGCACAGGTGTACGTCCATCACAGGCCTGGCAGGGGATGCTGTAGCAGTAATGGGAGATGATCCCTCGATCAGACTCCCCACCAGCATGGGGAGTGCCTATATGTGATGTTCGACCCATCTGGAAAGTTTTGCCAAGACTGGTTTTAGTTCATGTTAGTTTATAACTCTAATTCTAACTACTGTACAGTGATGTGAAAAAGTGTTTGCCGCCTTTCTGATTTCCTATTTTTTTTCTTTTGTGCATGTTTGCCATACTGAGTTCACTGTCTCTAGCCACACCCAGGTCTGATTATTGTCATACCTGTTCTCAATCAGGACATAACTTAAATAGGATCTGCCTGACCGAGTGAAGTACACCAAAAGATCCTTAAAAGCTACACATCATGCTGAGATCCAAAGACATTCAGGAACAAAGTCGTTGAACCTTCCCAGGAGTGGCTGGCTGACCAAAATTACCCCAAGAGTGCAGCGACGAGTCATCCAAGAAGTCACAAAAGACCCCAAAACAACATCCAAAGAACTGCAGGCCTCACTTGCCTCAGTTAAGGTCAGTGTTCATGCCTCCAACATAAGAAAGAGTCTGGGCAAATATGGCCTGCATGGCAGAGTTCCAAGACGAAAACCACTGCTGAGCATAAAGAACATTACAGCTTGTCTCAATTTTTCCAGAACACATCTTGATGATCCCTAAGACTTTTAGGAAAACATTCTGTGGAATTATGAGACAAAAGTTGAACTCTTTGGAAGGTGTGTCCCCCATTACATCTGGTGTAAAAGTAACACAGCATTTCAGAAAAAGAACATTATAGCAACAGTAAAATATGGTGGTGGTAGTGTGATGATCTGGGGTTGTTTTGCTGCTTCAGGACCTGGAAGACTTGCGGTGATAAATGGAACTATGAATTCTGCTGCCTACTAAAAAATCCTGAAGGAGAATGTCCAGCCATCTGTTTGTGACCTCTGAAACGAACTTGGGTTCTGCAGCAGGACAATGATCCAAAACACACCAGCAAGTCCACCTCTGAATGGCTGAAGAAAAACAAAATGAAGACTTTGGAGTGGCCTAGTCAAAGTCCTGATCTGAACCCTATTGAGATGCTGTGGCATGACCCTAAAAAGGGCGTTCATGCTCGAAAACCCTCCAATGTGGCTGAATTACAGCAATTCTGCAAAGATGAGTGGCCAAAATTCCTCCACAATGCTGTAAAAGACTCATTGCAGGTTATCGCAAACGCTTGGTTGCAGTTGTTGCTGCTAAGGGTGGCCCAACCAGTTATTAGGTTTAGGGGGCAATCACTTTTTCACACAGGGTCATGTAGGTTTGGATTTGTTTCTCCCTTAATAATAAACACCTTCATTTAAAAGCTGCATTTGTGTTTACTTGTGTTGTCTTTGACTAATATTTAAATTGGTTCCGAAACACTTAAGTGTGACAAACATGCAAAAAAAAAAAAAAATTCTGCTTCAGTTAACCACACAATTCTGTTTGGTTCGTGATGTTTCTGTAGTTTAATCTAATTTTGATCCTTGATCAAGTACCACTGATTCGTCATTAGGAGTCGGCACACCTTTTAACTCTAGAACGACTGAATCCTTTCGTCTGTAATAGCTTTGACCTAATAAACCACCCATGTCTATCGATCTGTGACTTTTACATATTTCAGTCTGACATTTAATTTAATATTTAAATTAGTTTACCTCAGAAAACGTCCCATAAAAACTTCACATTTCCGATTGACCAAAACAGTGACATAATGAGACAAAATGACATAATAAGAATAAGACAACATCATTCTGAAGTTATCAAATGAACCGTGCGGGTCACATGAAAGCAAAGGATGTGTAGCTGGCACTCGGTTGTCCAAGACTACCACAGCAGCAGATTACAAAGAAAACAGTGCCAAGTGAATAAACAATGCAAGCTAAACAAAGCTCAAGCTATTTGTGACAAATGTCATAAAGTGGTTTGTGGCCAAAGTTACATGTGTTGACTGCGAGCAGTCCAGCTGCACATCAGCCCCCATGAACCACACAAAACAAAAAAGACTTGCACTGCATGCTTCATTTTATCAATGAGCAAATACTGATCAAACGCACACATATAAAACTTATAATTGGTTTTCTGACATTTTTCTGACTTATTTTAGCTTATTACAGATAATCATGCACATTTCAAACTGTCAAGATGCCTTCTATGCTATTCTAGTAGTTGGAATCCTGGGCTTTCTAGTGTTAATTAGTGATCTTCACTCCTAACATCTTCATAATATGAAATACACTGGTGTGGAATCTCCACAGATAAACAGTGCCAGTAGAATGGGGTTGTCCTGAACTCTCAATATGACACTGTCAAAGGTTTCCAATTCCAATTAGTCAGTTCATCAGCCTTTGAGATGGGGCTTTTTGTCTGACATGACTGCCTGACCTGATAATCATGGCTGAAATAAGGCACTTTCATACAGGAGGAACTTTTTCATAGTTCTTAGAACTGTGCTCAGTTTGTCGGTTGTTCGCACCACCGAAACTGGGGACGATTGTAGTTCTTACAACGTTATGTATAGGAACGTTTCTAGCTCCTACTTCAAGGTAGGGTCTTTTCTTAGCACATAGGAACCCTGAGTGAGGCAAGTACGCGGTGATTGGTCCAGATGTAAGCACCTGTGCTGAGCTCAACTGCCATATTTGTACAGCCTTATAACTAACAGATCTGCATGATAAGACTGTCAAGTCAAGTCAAGTCAGATCTATTTATATAGCGCTTTTTACAATGGAGCATTGTCTCAAAGCAACTTTACAAGTTTAGATTATCTCCTAATAACTACGTCCAATCCCAAATTGAGCAAGCCTAGGGCGACAGTGGCAAGGAAAAACTCCCTGAGTGTTATAGGAAGAAACCTTGGGAGGACCAAGACTCAAAAAGGGACCCAACCACCTCCTTGGGTGGCGTAGATGATAAATCTAAGAGCGAACTAGACTGGAAAACAATGCAGACAAATGAACCGACAGTGACATTCAGACTTTACTGAGCCTATATGTGATGGAGGAGATACAAGTTTTGGAGCCGTCTAAGCTAGATTTGCGCAGTTTACGTCACTTAAGCGTCACACAGTATTCCTGGTGGCGGTTCGAACGCAAACCAAAAAGGCCTTGGAATGAATGTAGTTCTTGGGGGAGCTCTGCAGGGGGTTGTTCCTCCCAAATTAGTCCTAGAACTGCATATGGAGGGAAAGGCCTTGTCAGAAGAGTGAAGTCTGTTGTAGCAGTGAAGACAAGAGGGAGGTGGGGGGAGGGTGATTGGCCTCATGCTGATACCAATTTTTTGGATGTAATACACTATTTTTGACAATATCGTGTATTTGTAGTTGTTACATGGTGCTCTGGGCAGAGCTGTTTTTCTGTAATGAGCTTCAATTAAATATGGTCCTGTCATGTTTAGTGGTGAAATGCGTAAAACATTAAAGCCTCACAATCCACTTTGCACTGCGTGGATTTAGAGAGTTAGCACAGACCCGCATTTGCTAACATGTTCTCTAAGTGCTTTCGACGGTCTTAAATCGGTTTACAAAACTGGACTGATTTAGTAGTGCGGTTATTTATAACGGATGTACACTCTCTTCAGTCGCTCATGATAAGTGCTTTGCGTGTGTTTTCTGACCTAGCATGTTAGCGGAAACTCCCTAAAGAGGATTTAGTGAGCAGTTGACATGCTTCACTTAAAGCAGACATGCTCATGGACTGTCTCTCTATCCGTTAACCCTCTAGGTTTTGTGTGTGTGTGTGTGTGTTGTGTGTAGACTCAAACTGCAGCTTCATAGCCACTCATCCCTTAAGGCCTATCCAAACACCCTGCTATTGTTATCCAGCATCTGCTGAAAGTAAGCTTGGACAAACACACACACAGACACAAATATATGCATATACACACACTTTCTCACAGTGTCCATCCTCATATGTGATGACAGTGGGTACATACACACATGCAGAAATAGCCTCAGTACCTCTCTCTCTCACACACACACACACACACACACACAGAAAAAGAAGCCCACTCTGCACTAATGCAAATTAGACTGATAAAAGAACATGAAGTCTTTGAAACTGCGTGTGTGTGTGTGTGTGTGTGTGTGTGTGTGTGTATGCGAAACAGTGAAGCTGTGTGTGTATGTGTATTTCTTAAGCTGTGTGATGTTTTGTGTACCAAAAGGAAACCCACTGCTAATTACAAGGATTTGCATTTTGTTGGGGTTTTATGATGCATCAGAGTACTCTACCGTTCCGTCGAAGCTTCTGAGGAAGTGCACTGCGATGTCGTCAACAGAGCTCCGGCCATCATGGCGAGACCAGAACACACAGTCATTATGGCATAATGTATTCCTTTCCTATTTTTCTTCTATTTATTCGTGCTCTCTATCCAACTTCACCACTTACATAAACAGGGGCTGCGTTCAAAACTGCACCTTAAAGTCGCAGTCCCCATAGTTACCGTAAGTGCACTACCGTTCAGTCATGCGGTTTAGAATGCAGCCAGTGGAGACGCTGGAGCACACTAAGTGATCATTTGGATTCGTCCCAAAATCACTGACAATTAGGTGTGTTTTTGTGTTACTGTTGCCAGGGCTAATTATGAACAAATTCAACACACATAAACACAGGTGGAAGCACTAGCGACAAATATTTACCGTCATTTCCAAAGCCATTCACTCTACGATTCTGATGGCAGACTTTCGGCAGACCTGATGTTGTTTTCTTTGATGTTACAATTGATTAAGTAAAATTAGAAGTGTATTTTTTTCTATTGTCACCCACTTATCCTGGTCCAGATCGCAGTGATGAAAATGCAAAGTAGAATAGGGCTGAATCTAAAATGGCAATCAACTTCCTATGTAGTGAACTATGTGTAGATTCGAATAATACTGTTTACACCCTTTATACTGCACAACATGTCAAATAGGAAATCATTTCAGTTTAATCATGTTGCTATACTGGTATATATGTTTTGGAATGACAACAAGTCCTTAGCTCTTTGTCATTTTGATTGGGTGAAAAGTGAATATATATAATGCTGCTCCATAGTGGCTCTCTAGTACATTTTAGACAGTGGTACCTCGGTTCTTGACCACCTCGAAACTCGTCAAATTCAGTTCTCGACGCATTTTGACTACAAAAATTTGTCTCGGTTATCGTTGTTTGCTCGGTACTCGGCGCTCTTGCTTAAACTTTTATGAGTCAAGCCGTGTGACTGATTTCAGGCAAAACTCGGTTCAGGATTCATGATTCATGAGTCACAATTCAGTACACTGATTCAGATTCACAACAGCTCTTGCTCAGTCTCCATGGGTCCTAAAAAGGAAACTAAAAGGAAAACCGTAACTCAATCCTCCAGAACACAAGCTGCAGTTCTGTACAGCCTGAGTTCACCATTGGAGTCAGTTTTTTGCTTTTACTTTTCACTTCCAATCCTTTACTCAGTAAATTACATGAGATTTTTCAATAGTTTATTATAAAATAAGCTTTGTGATAATCATTTTGGCCCACTGTGGGTTAACGTGTTGTAAGTGTAATGTAAGTATGTGTACTAGGCTCCGCTATTAAAGAGTACAGTATATAGATTAAAGTAAACTCATCGCTTCACGATACACTTAACTTATGATGGATTTGTCATAATGCATCCCCATCGTACATCAGGGAGCACCTGTACAATTCAAGTCCATTAATGCATATGATGCCTCATACAGTGTGGATTCGGGGGGGGGTCTACAATGGATTAATCCAATTTACATTATTTCTTATGGGAAAAATTTGCTCGGTACTGGAACAAATCAATGACGAGAACCGAGGTACCACTGTACTTGAAGCATCTGGAGTATAACAGAGGACAGGCTATGGTTGCCCTTTGTATCCCTCCATGATGAAGACAAGTAAAATTGCCAAGTGAAGGGTAAGCTGTTGTAAGGAGTGAATCAATGTTACTTATTGTTTAGTCTGCGCATGGATTTAATGTTTTGGCTGATCCGAACACACACACACACACACACACACAGTATGGATTGCATTTACTCCCTTGTGTTGGAGTGTCCTGAGTTTATCCCACAGCCTGCTGGGATCTTTAAAGACTGATGGATAAGACAACAAGATCAATGGATGAGTGTGAGACGCTTCCTTCACTCTCTGCAAAGAGAAAACTGTCCAACCGATCAACCGACCGACTCCCAGCACACCATTTTGCAGTCTCCTGACTACCCCAGTCTAATCTTGAACAATTCTACAATTCCTTGGAAAAATATGGTTTCCTATCTGCAAAACAGTTTTTTTTTCCAGATTCTGCATACAAACCAGACCTGATCTAAAGCAAGAACACAGACTAGATCTTCAACCACAATCAGAACAAGAACTCAAATTGAATCAACAATCAAAAACTAGGACAGATCCAGAAGTGACGTGACTTATTTTGGGGAATGGAGCTCAATGATCTCATCACTATCTCTCCAACTTAAAGGCTTTTTAATGTGACACACAGTGACAGGAATATTCACATACACACATGGGCCTTTGTTTTGCATTGCACCTGTGGGCATGTGGGAGGGGGTAAATAGGGGGTCTTATCCCTTCCTCGGAGCTATGACGGACGGCTTAATGCATACACACACATGTAGAGCTGAAGTTATTTCCCTATGCTGAGTGATTTGTACTCTGAGGAATGCACAGACTAGATGGCTATAAAATGCCCCTTTGTTTCAAAGTGTGTGTGTGTGTGTGTGTGTGTGTGTGTGTGTGTGAAAAGTTAAATGCCATCACTCAGTGTCATCTGATGATACTATTCCAAATATGCCCCCTTGAATGAAAATTGCACTAAATATATTGTGAAATATATACAGTATGTAACTATATGTAGCAGCTTTCTTTGTGGGCTATATACTATTAGACAAACTTATGGGAAATTGGGAAATCAGAGAAATAGGTTATGTACACAGAACACTATGTGATTTTCATGACAAGCAGCCCCCAAAATGAATAAAATGCACTTAAGGGTGTGCAGAAAGCAAACCCATTGTTGTACCATGTTGTTTAAATGCCATGTTCACTCACTGTGCTCTTTATTAGACACATCATCTATATTGCTCCACCTTGTAGATGTAAAGTCGGAGACAGTAGCTCATCTGTTGCTGCACAGTTTGTGTTAGTCATCCTCTAACACTTCAACAGTGCTCAAGAGATGCTGCCTACATGATGCTAGTGGCTGGACATTTTTGGTTAGTGGATTATTTTCAGTTCAGCAGTGACACTGAGGTATTTAAAATCCCCAACAGCACTGCTGTGTCTGATCCACTCATACCAGCACAACACACACTAATGCACCATCATCACATCAGTGTCAGTGCAGTGCTGAGAAAAATCCACCACCCAAATAGTAACTGATGTGTGGAGGTCCCGACAATTAGACAACAGAATAAGGAGGACTAACAAAGTACGTAGAGAAACAGATGTTTCATAGATAGACTTTTAAGACTTTTTGTATCTTTTCTTAAATTATGGTTCATGTGAGAACAATCCAGAACTCAAAAAAAAATATCTCACCAAGACCATCTTCATCTTTAGACCTGATTTGAAGAAGGTGCTCCACAACAGGGGTGGCCAACCCATCAGACAGAAGGAGCCAGAAAAATAATGTATTAGGCTACTACAATGTATTCACACAAATATGAGCACACACAACTACCAGTACTACAGCAATTGCAACTTATTTATGACAAGTCAGAGTTTCAAACCTCCTTTCCTACCTGTCATGCAGACGAGTTTCAGTGAGACTTCTGCAAGATGGCAATGGCGTCGCTGAGGCAACTTTACACAAATCCCCCTTCATTGTATGACTTTTTGGCGCAAGCGATATTCCATGCCAGTTGGTAGGATGCGAGATTGGCCGTTTCTGAAGGTTTTGTAAACTTCTGGGTCTATTTCATCTGACTTGCGTTTCAGCTTGTGTTTGCGAAGTTCGCTACCATTGGGGAACTCGTGGTCCACGTTAGTACATAGCGAGGCAAAGAGTCGAAGCTTTAAAATGTGATTGAAACATTTGGCATATCAAACAGAACGTTTGTCAATCAATAACAAAACATAAATGTCCCACTCCATGCAAAAATGTTCCGTGTTCATCTGCATATTTACGTTTGGCTATAGCTACATTTCCCGGACCCTGCCATGTTTTAGCGGTTGGTTTAAACATTGCGACATTACTAGGGAGAATGACGCAACCATACTTCGAGCTACTAGTCAATTCGCATAACACGAAAAGATTATAATATATATAATTTAAACATAAAATATATAAATTAAAAGAGCCTCTTAAGCACTTCCCAGGAAAAAATGTACTGTCAATTTTCACAGTAAAACTGTAACTTGCTACTCTGTTTTAATGTGAACTTTCAGTTTGACCATGAAGCTCACAGTTCTACTACGAATTTTTGATGGTAATTTGGCCACTTCATGGTTCTACTGTCAAATTTCATAGTACAACTGTAAACTTGGTTGACTTTGAACTGACCATGAATTATTTCACAGTTGTACTATGGATTTTGGTGGTAATTTTGCCACTTCATGGTTCTACTGTCAAATTTCACAGTACATTTTTCCCTGGGTTTTACTATTACTTTTGATATCTTAACACGCACTATTTAACCACGTGTCTTTCGTGACAAGGACAGAACATCAGTGAAACCTAACACCTAACGAGCCTTTTAGAAAATACATCCCTTGCTCCAACAGTAATTTTGTATTCAAACTTCTCCACTAAACCATACATGCATATAGCGTGAAATGAAAGGGTGTACGGATTGTAGCATGCACGTAGACTGGACGTTTGTTTAGGTTGTGTTACTGATAGTAATTACATGATGCCACTATAGTGTGTATGCTATGTAGTTTGGGACATGTTCACACTAGACTGATAATGAGGCATTCTAAAAGTGTTTATATAGCCCATACAGTGATTAGCATGTGCAGTTTGGGACACGGCCACGCTAGGATGATGATGAGGCATTTCTGAAGGTTTTACGTAGCCTGTACGGTGACTGGGGTGTGCAGACTGGGACGTCCACTGTGTACTGAAGTTGGAAGCTATGGTAGTATGGAAGTATGGGACTGTGGTAGCCTAGCGGGTAAGGTACTGGACTATGGACCAGAAGGTCCAGTCTTCTTGGCAAATCCCACCTCTGCCAAGCTGCCACTGTTGAATCCTTGAGCAAGGCCCTTAACCCACAATTGCTTGGATTGTAAGACTGTATCAGTTGTAAGTCGCTCTGGATAAGGGCGTCTGCTAAATGCTGTAAATGTAATGTAAATGGTGGCCTAGTGGTTAAGGTACTGGACTGTAAACCAGAAGGTCCAGGGTTTAAATCCCATCTCTGCCAAGCTACCACTGTTGGGTCCTTGAGCAAGACCCTTAACCCATAACTGCACGGATTGTAAGGTTGTATCAGTTATATAAGTCGCTCTGGATAAGGGCGTCTGCTAAATGCTATAAATGTAAACATACAGAGATGCTTGGGACACTGAATATGAGTTAATGTTTTCCAGTGCATGTGATTCTCCAGCGTAGATAATGGGAGTGGAGATGCATTTAGGTCCTGTTTTCCTCCTGTGTATTACTGCAAGATCTGACCAGATGAGTACCCCTCGGTTTGAACGTGAACGCCCGAAAATGTGTGTGTATCCAGGTGTGAGTATCAGATGCGATTTAGCCACATCGTGCCTAAATGTGTGTAATTTTCCTTAGACAAAAGACGGCTTGCATCTGCGTCCCGCACGCAGGTAGAGGCTGTCACAAAGTTAATGATCGCCTTTTTTCATCAAAGCGTCATCGGAATAAAGATGGGCGCGTGGGTGTGGGAGGTGTGGTGGTGGAGAAAAGTCCATTACTATCACTCAGGCTCTTAAAATGAGTCGTTTTGTTTTAATTAGCGACACACACACTGTCAGTGGCAACACATGAATAATTCAGGCGTTACTTGTTATTTCTCTGAAACAAATTTGCCCTTTTTTTCCCTCTCAACCCCTCCTCCCTTAATCCTGCGCTTCCGATGAGTCACGGGTTGAAGTCTTTCTGCCTGATGAAGCATTAAACGTTTCGACTCCCGTTTGGCTGTTCAAACTAGAAAGAGGTTGAAAGACCACCAAGGTAAAAGTCACCAAATTTTAAAGACGACTGCTTGCAGATATCCATTATTGACTCCATTTTGAAAAATAGACTCTCGCCGTGTGACACTTTTGATCCGTGCCATGCAGAGAGAGAGAGGACGAAATCCAGAGAGAGACATAAAAACCATCATTAGGTGAATTAGCATCAATTGGCATCAAAAGGAAAGCAGCATGCAGGAAAGAAAAAGCCCAACATTAAAGTCCTTTGTTCAATGGGGGAATTTATATGGTGTCTGTATTAATTATGTCCTGCTTGTGTGTCCTATGGGATAAAACATAACTTTTTGTGTTCTGAATGGCAGTTTTATTTTCTTTCTCAAGCCTCATCTAAAGGAACATTTTAATAATAAGGTCTAATATAGTATGGTTCAGATGTTAAATAAGTGCAGTTTCTCCTGCATGTCTATTCCATCCACTATAACATTTGATGTCTGAGATTAGATTTTAAGTAGGCTAATGAACCTAACAAGTAACAACTAAGTATTAAAGCTAGCATGATCAAAAACCTATAATTATTATGCACTTGTATATAAAATCCCATTTCACCCCTGTTATCCTGATCAGGACTGCGAGGAGGGTCATGTTTCACTGGTCTCAGGCAAAGGTACACCCAGGACACATTCCATAAATGCACCAGCTGACCCTCACGTTGAAGGCCCCAGCCAGGATTTGAACCCAGGCTCTTAGGAATTGTTGTTTCAAGCACCTGGCTATTGCCACTGAGCCAGTGGAGCTGCTGACTAGGCCATACCACAACAAAATTGTTTTTGGTAGGAAGCTGGGGTCAGAGCCCAGGTCAGCCATGACACGGAGCCCCTGGAGCACAGAGGGTTAAGGACTTTGCTCAAGAGCCCAGCAGGTCCAGATTGGCAGAGCCAGAATTTAAACCTTCAAACTTTTGATCAGCAGCCCAGAGCCTTAACCACTGAGCTGGTACTGCCCAAGGGAGATGTCAGAAGTGGGATACAAACCCATGCCCCCAGGGGAGACTGCAACCTGAACACAGTGCCTTAGACTGCATGTTTTTTCTGACTTCCCTCATGTAAAGGTTAATAAGTCCACAGAATATGCACAGTGGGAGCCAAAGTCCCAAGACTGCTAGTGAAAATGCTTCTATTTTGCATTTCTTTGTGTTCCTTATACATAATTTCTATTGAAAAACTTTGTGCTAGTTTAAAGAGAAATGCAAAATAGAAGAATTTCACTAGCGGTCTCAGACTTTGGACCCACATTACATGTTGAGTGTACACAGGTACATTTAGCTATGTCTGTAGTTTGGAAGGCTGTGATCCCTCACTGCCTCAACAGCAGCTCCCGAGGGCCCTGGTCTGGTATCCTGTCCAGGGCACACGTACGTCTGCACCCTTTGCCCTTTTAGACTTCACTGATATCTCATTTTAGTCATATACTCTTTTAAAAATCAAGTAGAACCTTGGAATTCGAACTTAATTAGTTCCAGAAGGCTGTTCAAACTCCATTTGTTTGAAGTCGGAATCAAATTTCCCCATAAGAAGCGATGTAAATAAGATGAATCCATTCCTGACGCCTATATTTGCATGCAATTTATGATTAAAAGCCTATATAAAGCAGAGGAATGTAATACAACGCATAACATCAATAAAGACATGAAATAATTGAAATATAACAGCATGAAATAAATGAAAATAGAGTGAAACAGCGCCGGCGTGACTACGGGTGTGTCTGAAATCGTGCCCATAGACTGATATAATATACATATACCTAATATAATGATGTAATAATATCATATACATAATTTGCCTATGATCACATCCTAGTTCTTCTTCCTCTTTTGGGTTTTATGGCTATTGGCATGCCGTATTGGTGCATTACTGCCACTGACTGAACAGGATTACATGCATCGTTGATGGAAGATCGCACCATTAAGTGTTGTATTTAGGGTGCCATTGTTTCTGAATTTTTGCTCTAATTTGGAAGCAAAAAATTTCTAACAGACTGTTCGATGTCCAAATTGTTTGATCAAAGAGTTATTCGAATTCAAAGGTTCCACTGTATAGACACTAATGAAGGAAAATTGCTTTACAGAATTTTCCTACATGATACACATACAGTACATGTAATGAATCCAGGGTGTATTCTATGACCCTGATCATGACGAAGTTTTTACTAAAGATAAATCTAATTGGCATAACCATCAAAATCACTTGCATTGTACAACTTCTAAATCTGGAAGGAGGACCTCTTATCTGAGCTTAATGTTTGTGTAATTATGATTGCTGCTTACGTTGTTTTTGTCAGTACAATGTCCTTTTGTCCCTTTTTATTGACATCTGTGAAGCATTTTTAGATACCACATAAGGAGGTCAGAAAACTAGGTGAAGTTTGTGCTTGAAAGTTTGTGAACCCTTTGGAATTTTCTATATTTCTGCATAAATATGACATCATCAGATTTTCACACAAGTCCTAAAAGTAGATAATTAGATAAGTAGATAACTGCATTGTTCACATGCTCCCTGATTTATGATGGGGATATGATCTGACACATTTATCATCAAGTTAAATGTATCATGAACTGAGGAGTTTAATGAGTATTTGGTAGAGCAGTCTATACTGTATCACAAGTTAATTCATGTTTAAATCATTACTCTAACCTACAGTTGGCCAACATCATTAATACAAAGCTTATTTTATAATAAAGTGTCGGACAATCCCATGTAATTTGGTGATTAATGGATTGAAAGTGAAAAGTAAAAGCAAAACACTTACTCTGTTGGTGAACTGAGTACCAAGAAATTGAGAACCGAGACATATTTTTCAAGTCAAAATGTGTCGAGAACTGAATCTGATGAATTCCGAGGTGGTCGAGAACCGAGGTACCACTCTATATCATTTCAGATTTTAGAGCCAAATACGAAAGTGAACAAATCCATGTCATATATGAAGAAAAAAACGGACCACTTTTTACCTGCAGTATGAAGTTGCGCATCAGCTTTGCAAACCCATTCGCCAGGTTACATCAACTGCATAAAGCTCATCAAAGAACATTATCTCTGCTATATCCTATTCCTTTTTGAGAGTTTGGGCTGCGGTCACATTGCCACACATCAGGTACATACTGGGTTTCAGTACCAGTCACGAAAGTGGCCCAGATCTGAACTGAGTTGATAGGACTGGATGTGTTTTCTTGCTGTTGCCATGAAAGGAGCAAAAAACGTAGAACTGGGCCAGTGGTTTGAACGTAGCCTTTTGGCTGTAGTGCTAAATTAAAGGTACAAACTTCAGACTCTTGGCCAAATTTGAGTCAAGGGGAACATTGGGTACATTTCCTTTTGGTCTGATCTTTAATGATTTTAACACTGCAGTTTTCCCTGGTGTGTTTAGTTTATCTTTGAAGAGTTGTAGGAGAGGTCATGATGAACTTAAGGTACAGTAGTCCTCCCTTTCATGGAAATTAAAAGAGAATCAAAGAGTTTGGATGTGTGTGTGAACCTTTTGAAGGAGAGGATCACTGGAGCAGTGTGTGTAAGAAACATGGATTATGGATTTTTCATGTACAGTACATTTTTTGTTTTTTCTTTTTTTTTCTTTCTTTCTTTTTCTTTCATTCTTTCTTTCTTTTCTTCATCCCCACTCTTCCCCATCCTTCTTCACCTGCTCTCTGTGACTCAGCACACACACAACACACACTCCCACAACGGTCATACAGTTTCCAAGACAACAGCGCTCTTAAGGCGAGAACACGCCATTGGAATTTCAATGGTTTGTAAGGGCAAGAGAAAGAATGAATGTGAGTGCATCAGAGGTGGGAAGTAACCAAGTATAAGTACTGTACTTAAGTGCAACTTCTAAGTATCTATACTTGAGTATTTCTTTTCAAATAATCCTTTCAGTTTACTGCACTGCAAAAGAAAGGTCTGCATTTTTTTCTCTATACATTTCAAAACAGAGTTGTTATTCTTGAACTAAAGCAGGACTTTTTAAATTGTTTTGTTTATTTTCTTAATGGTCAGACACTCATTGTTCTTCTTCCAGGTGCTGTAAACTGAATCGACTCAGTTCATCATTGGATCTCATCAATCATTGAAGATCAATCTGTATAAGTCGAAGTTCTTAGTTGTAGAAGTTGATTGGGCTCAAGTTAACTTGCAAATGGTAAGTGCACTGATTGAAATAATCCCCTTTGTCCAAGTGTCAGAATCGAAGTTTAACTACAGGGTGATGCCTTCAAGAAGCAGCAGCATCAATAGCGAAAATGTTGTCTGTAATCACTGTTCATCACGAATCAATGATCAATTTTATTGTGTGTCTTTAAAAACAAATAAGTTAAAACACATTTTTCAGGTTTTTGTTTTTTCACAATCAGGTAAGAATTTTTTATTGTTGCATATCTAGCTAGTGAATTCACTAGTGAGTATTAGCATAACGCGCTCTTATATTGACCTGAGATATGGAGCTATAATTAATGTAATCTTTTCTTATTAGGCATTCTAGATCAAAGTAAAATTAAGTTACAGTAATTATTTTAAAATATTAAAAATAAAAACAAAGAAAATATCAGGTAAAAATTAGGTATTTACAGGTAAAAAATATCAGGTATTATAAAAAACAATACAACAAAAAGTGCCTTCCAATGATTAAAAAAGATACAAAAAACAAAATAAAATAAAACAACAATGTACAAATAAAGTGACTTCCAATAATCTAAAAATTAAAAATAATGAAAAAACGTAAATGAAAACACACAAAAATAAACAAAACAACATAGAATATCAGATAAAAATGATAATATATATATACGTATATATATATATATATATATATATATATATATATATATATATTAATCATTGAAAGGCACTTCAATTTTCCATTGTTGTTGTTATATTTTAATTATTTTTAATCATTTGAAGGCATTGTTTTCTTTATTTTTGTGTATTTTCATTTAAGTTTTGTTATTATTTTTATTTTTGATTATTGATAGATTTCTATTATTGATAGACTATTTATAGATATCTTTTTAATACACATTGATATATATATATATATATATATATATATATATATATATATACATATCTATTATATATATATAGATATATATAATATGTTATCTATATATATATATATATATACACACATTGAAAGGCACTTAATTTCTCAATTTTTGTTGTTTTGTTTTATTTTTATATAAATAAGTAGATAAATAAATTATATATATATATATATATATATATATAACAAAATTATATATATATAACAAAATTATATATATATATATATATATATAAAACAAAATAGAACAAAACAACAAAAAATAAAGTGCCTTCCAATAATATAAAAAAAATTTCAAAATATAAAATAAAATTTTAATTAAAATACAATTAACAGATTGATTTAAAACTAATAAAAATAAGTGTTTTTCCATGACTAACAAAAAAGATAAAACAAATCAGCCATGAATATCAGGTAAAAATAAAGTGATTTCCACAGATTTGGTTTTTGAGTTTATTAGCCAGAAGAAAGATTTTTTTTTCTAAACACAATATTTTAACATAGTGACTTGTGCTTGTTCTTCATTAGGTTACTATTCAACAAAGAATGACAATTGTGTTCAAGTAATACTCAATTCAGTTTTTTTTTACTGAATAAGAAAAACATATGTATTTTCTAGTTTTATACTTTGCGACAGGAAAAATTGATGGAAACTTATAAAAATTATACTAGCATTCATAGTTTTATCTTTTAGATTAGTATTTGTATTTTTACTTTAGTTAGAAAATTGTGTTCTTATGCCCATTTTGTTGAAGCGTGTGTGAGGTGTACGTGCTATGTCATACTCTATAATGTCATAAAAAACAAGACAGGTGGATCCAGTCAAATGAATATATGGCAGACTCTTTACTTTCTGCGAACTGTGTTTGAGCTCAAAGGTCGATTTTACAGTTAATAATTTACAAGCCTTGATGGAAAAACAACTGAAACTGCAGAGCAAGTCACCCAGAACTAACACTAATCCAACCTGTAGAGAGGAGGAAGACATATTGAGTCCAAAAAATCTTTAAAATCTTAACTTAAATCTTTTAGAACATTCTAGAAACGACAATTGATTGGCAGACTTATTGAGTCTAATTTCTTATACTATGTTGATCTCATTCCAGTTAGGCCTACATTGACAAATCGGGAGTAGAGAACCGGTACTACAGAGTGAATAATATATGATGAGTTGTCACTTACTAGATCAGTCTATATAACATAATGACAACTCCTTGAATATAAGGCCACATTCAGAGTGCAGCTGCACACTGAATATGGCCTTATGGGGATTTAATACTGAAAATCTGAATGTCTAAATTTACATTTAGACTACTCACGTAACTCTGCATTTAAACGCCTCTCAGGCATTTACATACTGGCTGCTCACGTGGGAAGAGGTTTTCTAACTTGAACTTAAGCAGTGTGTGGTAGAAAACATAAACATGTATTATATGAACAATATCTTCCCCCAAACATAACTTTTTTACATATTATTATTATTATATTTTCTCCTAATTAGGCAGGTTATCACAATTTTGTAAACAATTGTTTTAAAGTTTTAAAAATTATAATTCACTATAATAGGACTGTGGTAGCCTAGCGGTTAAGGTACTGGAGTTTGGACCAGAAGGTCCAGGGTTCAAATCCCACCTCTGCCAAGCTGCCGCTGTTGGGTCCTTGAGCAAGACCCTTAACCCACAATTGCTTGGTTTGTAAGACTGTATCAATTGTAAGTCGCTCTGGATAAGGGCGTCTGCTAAATAATGTAAATGTAAGAATCTTTTAACTCCAGAGGTTGCAGCTGTTGAGAGCTGGTCACCTCAACAACAAATCAACGCTCCGAATAAACGAGCAGAGACTACCTACATTTAGGTAGTCTGCAGACGCCCTTATCCAGAGCGACTTACAATGGATACAATCTTACAAACCAAGCAATTGTGGGTTAAGGGTCTTGCTCAAGGACCCAACAGTGGCAGCTTGGCAGAGGCAGGATTTGAACCCTGGACCTTCTGGTGTTTAGTCCAGTACCTTACCCACTAGGCTACCACCGTCCCCGTACCTACCTCACCTTTGGACTAGAGACTTTTTTTATTTGGTTGATGTGTTTAGAGACTTTTTTGTGAGAGTTACTCATTTGTGTGTACGACTGAAAATGGCATTCGCAAGTGTATGTGCCTGTCCTATTGTAAGTAGTACTCCTTTGTTTGTCCCCCCACTCCCTGTGTGTTTTCTCACACCTATAACTACATCAACTGGTTCATATTCACTTGTTGAGTCTCTGTTTCATCTGTCAATACATTTTTGCCTAACAAAAAAAGCATCAGATCCATCATACCATGCTCTTAATTGTTAAGGCTTTCCCCTATTATTATGAGTTTAATGTAATTATTGTGAATTTTCATAAACGATGTAGAACTCATGTTTTAGCGTCATCTGCAGCACGTTCGTATCGTTTGCACTCAGTTTTCTTGTGAAAATGCCCTTTATATTTACATTAAAATAGCATAAAAAGACTATGTGATTATGGTAACGTCTGATCAACGTCCATTTTGGTCAACGTTCTATTACACAGACCATAATGCAGACGGCACATACCTGTATAAATTTTATGTTCAAAAATAAACAAGGACGAGAGTCGGGTGTCACACCATCATGACTGGCCATACCTGAAGAAGGGATCATCCTCAGTGCTGCAACAGTGACCTCTACCCCTTCCACACCACCCAGACCATGGTAAGCAGAGTCAAAAAACCAGGTGAAAAAGTAATAGTGGAATGAATCTGCCTCATAATTTATGGTACTCATGGTCCTTCTATACTATATTAGTGTATTCCTATAAAATATTCAACATTTTTTACTTTTCTACCAAATTACTTAGAAGCTCTTCACACAAGGCCAACCTGGCAAACAGAGGCGTGAACTACAAACTGGTAATTTCCATAATTTGAATAAGACACCCAGAAAATGCATTCATGCAGGTGTGCACCCTGACTCTAAATACATTTCCATATATCTATTAGCATATCGTTTATCACTTGTGTCTAAAAGTCTTTTCACAGCCCATAGAGAATAGGGCGCATGGAACGTGTCTACAGTGGATTAATGAAAGGTAACACAGGGTGTATGGTCTGGGACACGTCCACAGTGAAGTGGTGTTTCTGATTGTTTTGGTGATGGGACGATTAACAAACCATCTAACAGGCCCATTCTGAACATCAATATAATTCTCCATGGTTGGGAATAGGGAGTATGGAAATGTTACAGTCGCCCAGTTGTGAGACCTTCCAATAATTAGGAGGACCTTGGAGTTCTGCATTCTTCATTCACTAAACAATGCATGAATGGATCGAACCATGATTGCGATGCATAAAAAAGCGATATAAATATGAAGGTGGAATACTGTACCTTAAGCCCATATCTCAGTCTCTCCACAAACCACAAACGCACAACCAGATTTGAATTTGAATGAATGTCTTTTTTATTGAAATAGAACTTTGTTGTAATTATAAAAAAACACACACTCATGTACACAGCAACATACAGCATGATGAATAATTAATGAAATTAATATAAAATAAAGCACATGATGACAAAAAACGGAACAGAAATGGGGATGACTGCAGTTTTAAAATCAGCACAGTTCACAGATGAATACACACTATGTGTGTGTGTGTGTGTGTTTGTATGTGGGGAATGAACCTTCCTTACCCCTGCGGCGCATACTCAATTACCTTCATATTTTCTCCCCAGCCTTCCTGCAGTTTAATCTGACAGGAGATCATTATGCTCAGTACGGACACACAATCCTCACCTTAAACCTGTCAGTTTCTATCGTTTGTCTTTTTAGTCCTTTCCCCCCTCACACATATTCATGGAAACAAATGGGTCTTTTGTACATTTTAAGGTTTTCCGGTTCATGCTGTGTGCATTTCTTTCGATCAGCAAAACAGTTTCGATGTATGGAACAACACAGGCTCAAAATGAGATAAAAATTCATTTGGTATTAACAATATTTACAGCTTGTATACAATAAAATAACACCCTTCCTTACAGTTGTCTTCAAATTCCACTAATGAGGTCATATTCCACAATGCAGCACGGACTAAACGTTCATTTACTATGATTTGTCTCCTTCCGTATTCACAGTCGTGTGGACATGCGCTGATAATAGCCCAGGTTAAAATATTACAGTGTTTATCACTATCTAGTTGGGCACTTTAGCATACTCAGCTTAATTACATATATATATTCGCGTCTTTTTTATAAACAGCATTATGTGATTGTCTACCCCAAAACACGAAGACAGAAGAGCACAAACACTGCCCATGCGTGCTGCTCACCAATGCGAAACCTTCACGACGGCATTGGGTGTAGAACATCACTGTATATCTTATAACCAGATATTAACATGTGTGTACAGTGAACATTGCATCATTCACTCATAACACTGAGACTGGATCTCTGCGCATGGGCACCTCATGGAAAAAGACCGTCACAAAAGTACACAGAATGAAGCAAGGCGTTTTTCCGCGTATGCGTGTGCGCATCCGAGTGTGTAAAGAGCAGCAGGCTGGCAATGAGAGCAACTGGAATTACCTGCCATTAATCTGTGCAAACAATTTACTCTGGCTTCGACAAAATGAAGACCAAGTAATTAAAGTCATTTTTCAAGGAGAAAGACACAGTGCAAAGCAGTGTGTGAGTGTGTGTGTGTTGTATTTTCTTTAACCTATTAACCCTAGTTCATGCCTTTGTGCCCTCTTTACGGGATATACTCTCTTGATGGAGTAGTTTAATCATTAGACAAGTGAAAGCAGTAAAAAAGCAGTAAAACACATCTTCGAATTAAACCAAAAGACAAGAAAGCCAGTGTTGTATCCTTCATTTTAAGAAAAGAAAATGATCTATAATCAGATTGCAATCGAACGTGACTATAAGGTCACGTATAGAATTGAATTCGCTAGAAAAAAACGTAAATAAATAAAAAAACATAAAACAAAACAACTCTTTAATATTCATGTGACAAGCCTAGTTTAAGGTTTATCAGAATAGCTTTGGTTTAGATGTCAGTCCTTAATACACTCCCTCGGTCCACCTTATGTTCGTGTCATACCCTGCCATGCTTTGGTAATGATCTCCTACCTGTTTGGTGCTGTATTTCTGCGGGTTCGTCTTGTAGCTGTAATCCGAATACTGGTCCGAACCAGTGGAGTTACTGTCTCCAGTCCCTACAAAGGTGTTCGTGGCCGGAAGATCCTGAACAGCCTGGTGCTTCTTGGAAGCTGAAGGCGACTGCGGCTGCAACTGAATGGAGGGCAGTGGGGAGTTTGAACGGTAGTGGCGGCCCAAATCAGGGCTTCCTGGTGGGTAATTGAGTGGCAGGTGGATTCTGGGACTGTCACTGTCACTCATCAGGTTGAATTTCAAACCTTTCTGAAGACTTGCCTCCTCGTCCTCCTCTAATGTCTTTGTTGGCTTTGGAGCCTTGCCCTTTTTGCTCTTTTTGCCCTTGCCACTTTTGGTTGCTTGTTTGGGCGTGTACAGGTCTTTGGATTCCTTCTTTCCAGCTTGATATCCGCTCTTAGTCTCCTTCTGCAGACGATGGCGGATGACGACAACCACCACAATAACCAGGATGACCCCAGCCACCCCTGCGAGGCTTCCGTACACAATGTTGCTCTGCTGTACACGGGCGTACTCTGGATCTCCAGCAATGTCTGTCTCCAGTGGCGTGTAGAGGCTGTGGCCTACCAACGACTCTACCAGCGTGAAGTTCCCAATGGTCTCGTTGACGAAAATGTGGACCAGAGCAGTTGTCTGCTTTTCAGGTTTCCCTTTATCATGGACTCTTATGACCAGCCGATGGAGGCCGTTGTGTTTCCGGGTAAATTCTTTGGCGAGAGTAATCTCGCCGTCGGTGGAAGAAATGCGGAAAAGTCCATGAGGGTTTCCGCCGATGATTTCAAACTCGAGCACGGCATTCGTTCCGGAGTCAATGTCCTCCGCCTCCACTTTCTCTACACGAGTTTCTGGGCTTGTCAATGGTGGCAGGAACTTGTAGGAGGAGTTGGAAGGTTTGGTGACGTATGGCGCGTTGTCATTTTCATCCAGAACGTTTATTGTAATCCCCACATAGGAAGAGCGAGGAGGGTCACCCCCATCAACAGCTTTTAGTCTGAAGGTGTAGGTGCTTTCCTTCTCCCTGTCAAAGGAAATGCTGGACAGGATGGTCCATGTGCCATTCTGAATCACAAACTTGCCATTGTCTGGTTCTACAGAGAGGTGAACCTGAGCGTTTTCACCTTTGTCAATATCCATGACTGTCACCATCCCGACTGGACTAAGAGGAGGCAAGTTTTCCAGAACAGAGAACGTATAACCGCCTAGCATGAACCTCGGATCGTTGTCGTTGCGGTCAAGCACGTTGACCACAACTGTCGCGGTTCCCCTCATGCTGGGAACCCCTTTGTCCGCTGCTTCGACAACAAACTCATACCTCTCTCTGTACTCGCGGTCCAACTGATTCATCACTCGCACTTCTCCCGTGTTTCGGTTTATATCGAAAAGCCCCTTGATGGCCGAGTCTATGATAATACTGTATGTCAGCTCAGCATTGGAGCCGCTGTCAGCATCGGTGGCCAATACATCCAAGACTTTATCACCTGGCTGGTTCTCTTCAGGAAAGTCCACTTCGTAATGCGTCGGGGAGAAAACTGGAGCGTTGTCATTCACATCAGTTACTTGGACCTTCAGAGAGTTGGTGCTCGAGAGAGCAGGGTTGCCAGAATCGACAGCTACAATTTCAATCCTGTATTCTTTGACTCGCTCATAATCCAGCGGGGTTGTGGTCTGGAGGAAATATTTCCTTTTGCTTCCTGTGTCTGAGGCCGAACGGAGCTGGAAAGGTACATCTCCTGCCACGACGCAAGTCACCACTGCGTTTTCGCCCTCATCTCGATCCGTCACTTCCACCAAGGCTACAGGAGTGCCCACGGGCATGTCCTCGGAAATGTTAGCAATTCCATCCTCGTGAGCCACCAGGGCGAATCCACGGATCATGATCAATGGTGCATTGTCATTCTTGTCCTTTACTGTAATGGTTACCAAGGCTTTGGAGGTCTTGGGTTGTGGGCCGTTGTCTCTCGCCTGGACATAGAATTTAAGCAGGGGTACTTCCTCGCGGTCCACCGGATTTTTTACATAGATGATTCCAGTGTTTCGGTCGATACTGAGGAGCCGCTGTACAATCGACTGCGGTTGATGGATAGTGTACGTGACCTCACCATTTGCCCCCATGTCGGCATCGTTGGCTTTCACCTAGTGCAACACAAACAACATACAAACAAATTAAACAACAGAAGAACATTAATGACAAGCAGGTAATACTGTAGCCTGAAATTCCTAAATAACCTAAACGCAATATGACACGAGTATACAGTTTGAGTCAAAAGTCTGAGACCACTAGTGAAAATGCTTGTTTGGATCTTTGTGGAGAAGGATTCATACTGCTCGTCCAAAACATCTCAAACGTTTTGCAAGAACCACTCGACCACAGACCACAGTCACCTGATCTAACCCCCATCCAGTATTTATTGGGGCACTAGAAGGCAAAGAAAGGCAAACATACAGTAACACTACAAGATACTCTTTGGAGTACAGGTATGAACCGTTTAACAGCCATCCCCATCAATGTCTGTTCGCTTTAACCACCGAGATGTTAACGACTATAACAAATTATAATAGGAAATGAAAATCTGTATTTTAACTGCCATACATATTATTTATGTCATACTTTTAATATTTTTGTTTACATTTTTTTTTCATGAATATTGATTTACTTCACATTAACTACCTACACGTAGGAACTAGGTTACATTCTGTGTTGACACTTTTAAGTGTCGCAATTTTCTCGGCCAAGAAGACACGTGCAATGGAAAAGTTTGTACTCTGCTTAACGTGTTTAAAAGGTGATATTTCATTGCCTGTTCTGGAAATTAGTGTTTCTTCAAGTGGACTCATGCCCTCTTGGTTGTGTGCACCCAGCGAGGTGTAGATTTTGCCCAATTGTCCAATTTTCCTCAGAGTCAAGCTGTCATTACAGCAAAAGGTGGAACATACCAAATGCTAACAAATTCTAAAATTTCTGACAAGATTCAGCTTTTAAAATCAAATTGTTATGCTGAGGATATGATTTAGAATCAAAAACAATGCCTTCAATTCAAGAAAAATGGAAGCATTTTCACTAGTGGTCTCAGACTTTTGGCTTTCTTCATCCATGACTACCTGAAATAAGACCAAACACAAAATATAACATGTTGAAAAACTGACAATAGGATCCAACCACTTAAAAACAAGAAGTAATCATTTCTCCATACTGTCTTATCGATGCGTTCAGTGACCTTTAAAAGGTTAATTGTGCATATGAATTACCCATCATTTATATCACTTCCTTTGCCTCACTGGCCAATACCCCCTAAACACGAAACATTACTGTAATGTCACTCAAACCAATGACATGCACCAGTAAATGAGGTGTAACACTCAGTGATTCACATAATTAAAAAAACATTCATTCGATGGAAGCCATTACAGCATTATATTGTAATCGGTGCCAGAATTACACCAGATGCACCTTGCAAAGGACATGGCAGCTCATCCCAAAAGTGCATTATGCTAATGAATAAAGCTGCAAAGATTTCTGCTTGTACCTCTTACTCGCCCTTAAAGATTTCCTCCAATACCATTAGTTACGGTTTGTGAGGCTAAGGCATACAAGAGGAAGAAAGAGTGTTTTTTTTTCCAATCGGATACACAATGGACAGTTCTCCCTAGCACACACATTCAGTTACAAATCCATTCTCATACATATTAGCACAAATTGCCTATGAATTGCTATAAAGACACAACAGTACAGCACCATTGGATACACCGTCAAAGGTCATCAAGATTGACTTAGCAGGTGGAGTTAGATGGTAGTATGATCCATCTCAAAACTGAGCACTTAGTACACACTGTACTACCTTTATTGCTTAGTGGATGTCTCTATCTCTCCCTCTCTCTCTCTAGCTGTGGATAAAATGCCATCATGGCTTCGGTCCATGCATTATAGAGCACACGCTTAATCTGGGAAAGGCATAAGATTATTCATGAGGCTTAAGTTATTATTGCTTTTCATGAGTCACTCTGTTTCATCCGCCAAACAAGCTGGGAATTCATTTCTTCTAATGTGCGATTGAAGCTGACATCTCTCAACAAACCGAAACGCTCCATCAACACGTCTAGCCCAATGAAACGGTGAAACGCAGCCTTTTTAATACTGCCACAGCTGTAAAGAATGATTATAAGGCCTAGAGGGGCCTTATAACTCAGATTTCCGAATTAATTGTTGACTCAGCGATTAGCAGGCTTTAAAATAATTTTATGCATGAACACTCACAAGCTGAAAAGGTCCCCGATCAGAAGCTAAACATTTCTTGTGGTGCGTTTAAGGCTAGATGAAGTTTAGCTATGGGCAGAAAGTGGATCGGTTGCTTTTGTAAATATGAATGGCCTTGTCTTTTAAGGGTCGATATAATAAAAGGAGACAACGTTATGAATTTCAAGAGTTTAAGGTATGGGTGCGCAATATAGGAAAGAATATATCTCAATATTTTTCTGGGTTTATATTGGCAACAATAATTGGACGCTTCTTTGGCAGTATATATCTTGGGTCTAAAGTTTTCAATAGTTGTTTGAACCCATCTCTCTCAAGCACCTGAATTGGCACCATGATGTAATTGGTGACAGAATTTATGTCTTGACATCTGTTGATCTTCCTGTCATGAGGCTCTTTTTGGAGAATGATTCCACTAAGATTTGCTGAGTGTGTTTTTGTGCTACATGATGCACCCAATACATGAACTCTTAAGGCGGTGTTTTTGACTCAATTTTGTGAGTGAAAGTGAGTGAGATACTCAACGTCAGCTTGCACATCATTAAAACAACAATTAAGATGTCCTCATAGACGATAATATTACTGTAGACGATACATATCCAATACACCTGCACTGTAAATGGCAATAAAATCTTGACACTTTAACCTGAAGAACATAAAGTGGAGAATAAAGGTGCATTTATCTGCCAAGCATCACCTTCATCCCTCCTTCATAAAGGTTCCTGCTGCCACGTTTGATACACTGGCACAATTGTGAGTTTGCTTTATCGTTTGTTTAAATGACCTCCTAGCATTTGCTGTGGCACTTACGACCGAACGTCACAAGAAAAGAACAACAGGAACCACTGCCTTACAGGTAGGAACGAGAGAGTAGATCACGACAGCTACAGTCCGGGTCATAGTGTCTATTGACACAATAATATTCTTGCTCTCAGCATATCCCTGTAATCCAATCCTAGCTGCAACCTTAAGAGCAGTTTGATTGCTTTATCAGTTCCAAGTGAGTTTCAATAAATAAGGGATCAATCTGTATTGAATGTAGTCCACCGCAGAGCACACACACACACACACACACACACACACACACACACACACACAGTGACATAAGAGACACCAGTTGACACTTGTCATTAGGATATGGAGGATCAGATCACTGGAATACTGCGGGTTTACATGACATAAGCAATAATCAGATTTCGACTTTGGAACCAGCCAATAATCTCATGCTTAAAAAACTTGGCTAAAGAAATAAACAGCTGACCTACTACAATGTAAGAGTGACCACTTGATCAGTTAAAAATAATAATAATTTATATTTTCCTTTTAACTTTAGAGGTCCAACAAAACCAACATGCAGGAGTATTGGTGAGAGAGACAGGATCAGGTAGGAGGAAGCCCAAACTACACCTCAGAAACAAGCCCCAAAAACCTGCAACCTGCAACTATCAATATTTGTATTTATTCTAAGCTCAAAGCTACCGTATTTTCCGGGCTATAAAGCGCACCGGGTTATAAGGTCCAATATCAACGATCGGCTGCTAACGGATCTATTTTCATACATAAAGCGCACCGGGTTATAAGACACATTAAATGAAACAAAACTCTTAAGTTCCATCGGAAGCTCAGTTTGGTCTTTACCTGGCGCAGGGCGTCTACTTGCTTCCTCCACTTCCGTACTATTGATTCGTTAATGTTGAATTCTCTCGCAGCTGCTCTATGTCCAACTGATAGCATTGAGTTTGAAATCCGTTTCGAAAATAAATGAATGAATGCACGTACCCCAATGCTGAAGCACATACCGTATTACTCCGCGATGCTGCGCACTACGGTTGCCGTAAGCTTCGTAACTTACCAAGGCCGTGCTAAAACATTTTGACAGATTTATGAGCGCCGTGTACCATCTACAATCGGTTCTAGGTCAGAAGGCTCAACCAGAATTAATTCATACATTAGACGCACCACATTTAAAGGCGCACTGTCGATTTTTTAGAAAATTAAAGGATTTTAAGTGCGCCTTATGGTCCGAAAAATACGGTACTTAGAATAAGCGGGCCTGGCAACCATGTTTGATTCTGCTAGCGATTCTGAAAACCGCCTGAAATCCATCCAAAGGTTATACATGCACTGAGAAATCTGCTTACTGAGATAAAATTCACATCTCTTTATCGGATTTCTTAGATTCCAGGCCTTATGATCTAAGAAATTGAAATACATGACCACTTGATTAATCAGATAACTGTAGAAATCCGATTATGATCAGATTATTAAGTGCATGTAAACGCACTGAATGTGCCAAGTGCCAAATAAGTGACACAGACAGGGAAGGGTTATCTGGCAACGATAACATCATGAATTTTTTATGCTGTGACACACATGCTGGCTTTTAAAACAGAGCAACCAAACTAAATTCTCTACTAATAAAAACCCACAGAAGAAAAGAAATAAGAGAGACCACTTAAGCTACGTAGTGCTTTTTTAAAAAGAAACTTTAGTAAAGTGCATGTGTCAGAAAGTAAATATCACCACGACTTGTATGTTCTAGGTGTCCACAAATAATTTCCTAGCAATACAATATAAAAGAATTCAACACGGTTCTGAAGTGTGGCTACACCATAAATCACTATTAGTGGCAAAAGCTGACAAGGATCGAAGGTTTTCAAAGGATCCACCCACTCTGGGCTATTACTGGTTTATCTGTGAGTCTGTCAGAATAAAGAAGTGATGGACTAGCAAATAGAGTAGCACCTGGATATTAAAACACCATAGCATGCCAAGTCAGCATTTCCAGAGCAAGCAATAAAATGTTTTAATATGGCGGCTCTCGAGATCTCTCAGTTAAGACAGATTGGTGAGAACTGCGAATCGTTCCCGATTTAAAAATCGCAATCACCTGATGGTACCAGATTGTACTTACAGACAATCTACTCATTGTACTCATCACACACATTGTTTTTGGCTAGCACGTTCAAAAATGATTTAAAAAGTATAAATACGTGACAAGATGAACATACCTGTAGGACCGAGTGACCCACGGGACTGTTTTCAGCAAGTTCTCCTTCATAGTGTGACCGCTCAAATTTGGGCACATTATCATTAGTGTCTGTGATGGTGATCCTCAGAAGAGCGCTGCTGTACCTCGGTGGATTCCCGCCATCCACCACTTTGATGTTGAGGTCATACGAATCTCGCTGCTCACGGTCCAGAACCCCTAACACAATAAGCTGTGGAACTTTCTCGTCCGCGTTTTCCGCCACCTGAAGGCTGAACAGAGTCGCTGCGTCTGCGCCTACGGTTAGCGAATAATCTGCAATCCCATTACTTCCTTCATCTTTGTCAGTAGCTACAGGAATTGGGAACAGCGCCCCTACATGGGTGTTTTCAGGAATGGATAAGGACAAAATGGGCGATGAGAACTGAGGGGTATTGTCGTTCTCGTCCTGGATCTCGATTCGGCCTTCGATCAGCCGAGGTCCGGAACTTTTCATCAAATCTGTGATGGATACTTCAAACTCCAGGAAGCAGGGGTCGCCCTCGAACAGATTGCGACAGTCTTTTAGGGTTTCCCGGTCAATAGGAACTTCAGTAGTGAAAATATCACCCGTTTTCCCATCCACCCTCAGGTAGGGGGCGCCGACTTCCAGTTTGTACAGATGACCCGAATCAGGAAGTCCCTGATCAGATGCTAAACTCCCCACTAGAGTGTTAGGTGGCTGCTCCTCCCGCAGTTGATACGTAATGGAAGCAAAGGAGGGAGTGAACGAGAAGATGAGGAGGAAGCACAACGTCCAACCTGACATACTTGAATCCATCACCTCGCGGGATAGCATCAACCAGATTCTGCAAAACACAGAGAAGCTTTTATTAGAGAACATAAGAGAAAATAACAGTTATATATTGGAAGATAGTATAATGAGACCGGCTGAGGGTTTTAGGACCCAGACTCAGAGCAGTACTAGTTTTGCCCACTAGGAGCACTGGGGATGAAACCAGTCGCAAAGATGATGGACCTTCCTTAATAAATATATATAGTATAAGGTGTGGCCTAAAGAAATGGAATGGAATTAATTAAAGGATCGAGGCCAAAATGGGGTTTACACTCAATGAGATGCTGTCACTGCTTAAGAAAAACCAACAAACTAAGGCTGACACCGAACATGGTTTCCCAAATTTTAATGAGTACTGGTTTTCTGAATACTTCTTTCTTATCTTTCTTAGACTTCTTTCAAAAATGAATACCTTGTCTTTATAACTTTCTCCCACCTTACTTTAATATGTATAACTTAATTATGGACTAAGTCACTTTACACCCTGGTAGACTCTACCAGTCAATAGTATTCTGTATTTATATTACCCTGTATTTTAAATATTTGACTCTAGCATGTGTTTCTTACTTCATGTTTACTTTTTTATCCTTTGGCATCAGCTCCAAACGTCATCTCGTTGTACTCGATAATGACAATAAAGATATCTTATCTTAACTCCAACCTGAAATGCTTTTCTCAGTCTTCTAATTCCGACTGTCTTTTCTCACTAATTGCTCTTCAACACTGCTTCCTTTCTCAGCCTTCTGTCTACATGTTTTGAGTCTGTAGTCTTATCACTTCTTTTCATTTCATAATTGTTTTTCCCCATTTCTTTTGCAGAACGTTCATGCATGATTCCCTTTCAGCCTGTTCCTTTTAAACTCATTTTGTTTCAAACATGCTTGTTGTCATTTCAGAAGTCTTTATCTCTTTACATTTCTCCTTTCTTTCAAAACTATTCTCCTTAACTCTTTCTCTTTTCTATTTCTTTTTCTAAGAACACACACACACACACCCAAACAATTACAGATTATCGCCTGTAAACTTAGTGGTGTAATTAAAGCCGCCGTGCCAAACCACGGCTTTGTCAGCTTTATATGCCTTACAGGCAGCTGCAAACAGTCTGGGACTGATTATCCCTGGAGCACTCTGGAACACATAGTTCCTTCAGCCATAACAAGCCAGCCTGCTCAATACCTCACTGCAGCCCTCGCTGGTCAGAAGAGGCGATGTGATGCCGGCTTGAACTGTGTGGTTAGATTTGTACTGAAGATGCAGCACAGCGACATGCACACCTGCCACCCCCAAGCGGTAGCGGTGCTATGTGCCCCCTTACGGATACATAAAGAAAGAAAAAGAGAGAGCAAAGAGAGCGAGAGTGAAAATGAGAACAAGAGTGGGAGAGGAACTGTATGAAGGGATTATCAGAGAACTCTGAAAGCCTGAATGTATTTTTATTTTGATTTCTGCCCCATGGCACAATGTGTCCCCCGACACACAGCATCATATTCACTGCCGACATCAAATAGGCTTTTAAAAAGATAGCTTTAATCTGTCTAATCAACATACACATTCACGAACACACACACGTTTGTCTTTCTATCATTGTGAGGACTTTCCATTCATGTAATATTATTGTAGCAAACGAATTCTACACCTACACCTGACCCTAAGTTTAATATCAGTATCTGAAAGGGAATCTTTTGAAATTATTTTTTTTATCAGTTTCCTTTGTGGGGATCAGAAGAATGTCTCCACAAATGAAAAAAATCTGTTCTTTCTATACTTGTGGGGACATTTGGTCCCTACAACGATATATAAACTTGCTACACACACACGTTTGTCTTGCTGTCCTTGTGAAGACTTGCCATTGATATGAATGACAATGAAGGACTACTGCAGACAATAATGACACACCTACACCTAACCTCTTTTGGTTTTTCAAATAACAGTTTGTAAACAACAAAAAGCCAGAAAAGAAGTGAGGAAAACTCCAGGTTTTCCTACCATCGTAGGGACATTTGGTCCTCACAAGTATAGCAAGACAAGGAACACACACACACACAAAATGTTATTTAATTTATTACCTGTTTTGAACGCTTGCTTAATTACTTTGCACTATATTCACTTTGCTTTGATCCCACAACAGGCTGTCTTTCGTTTATTCTCCGTCCCCAATGGTTTTCATTTATTTTTGGACACAAGATTTTTCCCAAACCTAAGAGGTCACTGAGGCTACTCTAACACATTTTATGTGATTCCGTTGTCGTTTCTATACTTCGCTATCTAGCTTGTCTAGCCTTTTAAAGTCTACTACGTTCCAACATTGTGTATATAATTACAATTCAGAAGCAGAATTAACGGAGAAATACTAAGAGGGAGGCAGAGACTTGGGGAGTGAGACTGTTCCCCTGCCCTGCTATGAGTGGGGGTTTGATTGGATAAATAAATCAGATTTGCGTGAGCCGTGCAGGTTCAGCTCTCGTTACTCTGATGTTGCCGCTGTGTTAATTTCAGAGGCCCTGCTGGCATCGAGGGAAGGCTAAAGCACTGCTAATGAGACAGAGCCAAAAGATTAACGGCCAGCTGAAACACACACACAGAACACGCAGCCACAAGCTTGTCCGCTCATACACAACCAATTATGTAATATGGAAGGGTATCACAGAGCAAAAGTTACCAGCCTGGTACTATCATATCAGGACACACCAGCAGCTACTAACATGTGCTTACATATAACCATAACACCCCAGCCTCATCCTCTTTAAAAGTGGGTATGAACAAAGGGTTGGACCGAATTCAATTTGAAACCTATAAGCCAATCCAAATGCATGAAGGTTGAGCTCAATGTACCGTCAATGATTGGAACAGGGATTTGTCCTAATCCGCTTACTACCTGACTGCAATGGGCTTCATACTATTACCAATAGTAGCATATCATCGTATTTAGTCTGTAGCAATCGGTTTGAGATACAGGCAGGGATTGCTCATATGTGCTTAGAAACATTGTCCAACTGAAACATGTTTACCAAGAATCAAAAATCACCAAGCCTACATTTTGTGTAATGGAGCTGGTTCTAGATTCATCTGTGGGCATAGCCTGCGATGGGTCTCAGAAAGGTATTCTTGTTATTTACAATGGTGCTTGAAAGCTTGTGAACCCTTTAGCATTTTCCATATTTCGTACTGGGATACTGACCAGAAGGTCCTGTGATACAAGCCTTTACATGCAATTAATAATCTGAACATAGTCAGATTTATGCAGTTATCTGATTATTGCACTGGTCATGTATACAACATACTCCGATCTAGATATCAGATTAAGAAATCGCATAAAGTGAGCTGGACTTTTACTCAGTAATTGGATTTCTCATAGCATGTATATCAGTTACCCGATTTCAATCGGTTTTGACCAACATGGTTGCGAGGTCTGCTTATTCTAAAGACGTGGCTTTATTTGGGCTCTTTGTCCATTGACTGTAGTATTTTGTTTCTCACTGGATCTGGCAACCCCAGAATTAAACGTGCCGTGGAATTAAAGGCAATGAAACGGTTATCGAACACTTTGTGGAGACTCTGAAACGAAGCATATACTCGAGAAAATGATGAGTTTCGTCAATCGCACTATTGATATTATTAACAATGCAAGTACAATCACTCTTACTGTTCTCTAGATAGCCATAATTCTATTTAAACCAGCAACACACTTGTTAATATGTATACCACACCAAGCCTAAGGTTCAAAAAGGTCATCCTGGCTGAGCAAGTGTGGGTGTGTATGCTAGCTCTATACAGAGAGCTGTTGAATTCTAGAACGGACTGTGTCATATTTCCACACGCTTGTTAAATCCAGTTACAGAAACATGTTTAATGAGAAACGAACAGTCAGTCAACACACACGTGCAAATTTACTCAGACTGCAACAAAAAAAAAATCAGTTAAAGCTTTCAACACACAGGTGTGAAAGAAAGGAGAAAACTGTGGCTCAGGAGCCAAAAATCGAACTGAAAGCACAGACACAAACAAATCTATGTACATAGTCATTACAGAAAGCGAGAGTAGTTTAAAATTCAACAATACACACATTATGTGCTGTATTGCCAATCAGTAATACACATATACAGTACCATATACACCAATACTGGAATATAACTGGTATACAATAGTGTAATACCAATCAGTCACTGATTGCGTTTACATGCACTTAATAATCTGATAACAGCAGAAAATCAGATTTTGTCAGAAAACAGAGATCATGTGAAAATTCCAGGACACGAGGAATATGGAAACAAGCCCAGAGGAAGCGAAGTCTCTTAGAATAAGTGGACCTGGCAACTGAAGGTGTACTCACATTGAGCTTGGTTGCCTTGAACCATGCCAGACTCATCACTCCACCGCTTGACTGCGCTCACACTGCACCTTAAACAGTCTGTGCCTTAGCATACTTATGCCATCACGATACTTTAAAGACACGTACGCACAGCATGGACTTCATGGTTGTACTTATTTTTTGGGGTATACTAACACACATTATATATGTGTATATAATAAATAAATCGATTTTTTCATGCTTTTGATTTGACATTGTCCTAGGTTGGATTGGCAACCTGTCTAGGGTTGTTCCCGCCTTGCACCCTAGGCACTGGCTCTCCCGTAATCCTGTCCAGTATCAAGCAGATAAGGGAATGAATGAATGAATGAATGAATCTGACACTGTTACACACTCGGGCACAACTGTGAACGGACTACATGTGTGCTGGCCAGAGAGTCCAATCAACCTTGCCCGAGACCACCTCTTCAAGAATGTGCGAATGCAGTTCAGCATACTGTGCCCGGGCACAGTACAAAGCGGTAATACGTTTTTGGTCAAACATGCCCGGGTGCGTCTAGTGTGAGCACCCCGAGTTTGATTCTCCTAGCTGCTTCCAGGACAGCTCTACACTTTACATGGTTATGTTCGTGTGCATGTGCAGACTAGGAATACTGACTGCAATCAAAGTAAGGATGTATATGCTCTGAGAAATCCAATTACTGAACTAAAATCCAGCTCTCTTTACCGGATTTCTTAATCTGATTTCTAGGATTTTACGTGGTGTAAGATATCTGACTATGCTGTTTACATGACCACTTGAATAATCACGATAACTGCAGAAGTCTGATTAAGATCGGATTATTAAGTGCATGTAAATACACTCACTGTTTGAATCCCACAGGCTATTTTTGTTTTTCCCACAGGCTATTTTTGCTAAGTTTTGTTGAGCCCAGGTGCGTCCCTTCATGGGCACAGTTTACCCATCTTCAAATACCTTCTTCTAGCATGATAATGCACGATAATGTCACAAAGCAAAAGTCATCTCAAACTGGACTAACAGAGATGACCATGAGATCAATATTTCGGTGGCTTTCCCAGTCACCGGATCCGTATCCAATAGAACACCTTTGGGATGTGCAGGAACCAGACATTCACAGCATGAAAGTGGAGCCTACAAAATCTGAAAGGCTTGTGTGATGCAATTATGTCAACATGGAGAAGAATCTCAAAGGAATGTTTCAGATATCTTGCAGAATCCATCAAACGAAGAACTGAGGCCCTGCCCAGTATTAGTATAGAGTGCCTAATAAAGTGCTCAGAGGGTGTATATATTATTGTGTGCTACAGAGTTGAATGGCCTTGACTAACTGCTTTGTAGGAAAATAACTTTAAAAGTCATGCGCTGTTAACAATATACTCAAAGAAAGTCAAGAGGTTCTTAAGTCCTTACTAATCCTGTTCACACACACACACACACACACACACACACACACACACACACACAGGATTTGGTGAGAATCTTCCATGGGAAAGGATGTGTGTATCACACTAAACCCCAGTGGACTGAACCAGTATTTCTATTTCACAGTGGTCTTCTAAAACCACACACACTTGAAGTTCCAAAGAGCAAAAAGCCGTGAGAGTTTCCTGGCTGCGTTTTTCCTGTGACACGCACTTGCACACACACACACACACACACACACTGAAGTTTACTGATAAACATTCCTCACTGCTACTAAGTTTATACAGGTCCATATATTAGGGATGCCAAATTAACACGTTCTTATTTCAAAGTCGAAAATGTATTAAATGCTGTTAATGGCATTTTGCTGCTGGATTGTGCGAAGAACCCACAGTTATGGGTTATGTCCAAAATGGTCCACTAATCACTATTCCCTATGTTATGCATATAATATAAAGTGCTGTTAGCCTATTAATTTGTTAGCCTAGTTTTCGAGGATCATACCTGATTTTGAATACAACCTTATATGACTTTTGCAATGGTATTTGAAATGTGCTGCCAAAATCTAGAAAGGGATGTTTATGGCTTTTTATCAGTTTGTGTTTTAGAGGGTAATTTTTTTTCCCTTCCCCGTGGACCATCAACTACTTCTTTGACTATTTTGCTTGGTTTCACCTCTCCATATCAGGATTTGAAATATGCTGTCTAAAGTTAAGTTGCCTTGATATGCAAATCAATGCACATGTATTAAACAATACAATATGTATTATGTATAAGAGACAGCGAACATTTGAACAATTCCTATTAGAAACTCCAGCTCTTTCTTTCACCCTGTGTGCCTTGCCTATGGTGACCTTTGAAAGTGAGACCCACATTTTATTACATGCCTCAAAATTGGGAAGTCAGAACTCAAAACTGCATCATTCGTGCTACAAAGTGGAAAAACATGGATGCTTCTGCAAAAAAGTTTGGTTTGCACTGTCCGAGAACTAAAATCCCAGAAAGTAATTTCTAGGCTGTATATTTTAGACTTTACCTTATGGTGTTTAATCTGAAGCAAATACTTAAAGTCAGGAACCTGAACTTTATTTTTTGTACTTTATTACTGATGATGGCTTTAGCAGTCATGTATAAATAACATAACTGAAGTTGATGTGTAGTTTTAAGTAGGAATTCCAAGTTGAGGTCGGTGTTTTATTTAAAATTTGGAGGTCAGAAATTCTAAGATCTGAGCTTTAGTCTCAAGCTTTAATATTAAGTCCTAAGGAATAGTCTTTACAAATTAACATGTACATTTACAGCATTTAGCAGACGCCCTTATCCAGAGCGACTTACAATTGATACATTCTTACAATCCAAGTAATCGTGGGTTAAGGGCCTTGCTCAAGGACCCAACAGTGGCACTCTGACGGTTTTGAACCCTGGACCTTCTGGTCCATAGTACCTTAACCGCTAGGCTATTTATTTATTATATTACTTAATTATACATTAAGATTTACAAGTCATTAATTCTCAAACCTATATAAATAAGTTTCAAACTTATAAGTAACTAATACAATTCAACAATTAGAATACTGTTACAAATCAACAACTATGGAAACCAACTTGACAATGTTACAAAAATGTGGTAAAATAAAAATAAGATTACTCTGCTCACATGGTGGTTCTTTTGTTGCTTATCTTTTCAAGCTTATCTGAGATGTTGGTTTTTACCCCTCCTGCTGACCTTTAATCTCAGAGGGTGCGAGTTCACTGGGCCAGATATTTCTGTCGTCTGCCCTTTTTCTTTACACACTCATGTGAAAGGCTCCAGAGTGAGGCATTTGGCGGCTGCATAGTGTTTTATCGGCCTGTTGTGGTCACTAATTAGTGCTTCATTCACTACATAAACCACATAAACACCCTGAAATCAGTCCAGAGTGGACGAGTCCCAAACCACACACCCTATTCGCTATGAAGTAGAAATTTACATTTAAGAGACAATTGATTTATTTCGTTATTTCATGTTTCTATTTTAACCCCTTTAACTGTCAACCATGGTAGTGCAGCAGTTAAGGTAGTGGCCTGTGGACCAGCACACTGCCAAGCCCTTGAGCATGGCCCTTAACTCAAAATTGTTTGGACTGTAACTTTGTAAGATCTGTTGTAAGTCACTCTGGATAAGTCTGTCTGCTAAATGGCTAGATGTAAAGTAAAGGTTATCCAGATGAGACTGGAGCCTATACTGGAAAAGTTCTCCTTTGAACTTTCAGATAAGGCTACACAACCCATTTGTTAAACTAGTGCATTGCATAGTAGGGGAGGAACTTCACATGTCATGGAGTAGTTGGTAGAGCTTAAGGTGTGTCAAGCATTAAAATGTTAAGAATGAACAAACATTCCCGTCACATTTAATGGCTTAAAAAAATCTGGGTGACACATTTTTATGTGTCTCCATACATATACCCTACAATTGAATTTTTGTATTCTCCACATTACTCCATGCACCAAGCCATAATGTCCTGTCACTGATAGTTGTTTACTGTTCACCTACTTAATCAAAGTTTTCAATCAGCATATCAATGTGTATTAATCATCATTTACAATCAGCATATCTAAATGTATATTTGATTTCAGCTGTAGTGAATAGAAGCAATAAGATTTACATTTATATTACTTAGCGGACGCCCTTATCCAGAGCGGCTTACAATTGATACAATCTTATAATCCAAGCAATTGTGGGTTAAGGGCCTTGCTCAAGGACCCAACAGTGGCAGCTTGGCAGGGGGATTTGAACCCTGGACCTTTTTTGGTCCATAGTCCAGTACCTTACTCGCTAGGCTACCACAGTCCCATAAGAGGTCAAGAGAATGGAGTCAGAAAGGGCAATAGCATGGGGAACTGAAATGTGCGTACTTGCAGAACTATGTGTGCTGTCAGGCTGTTCAAGTTGTTTTGCAGAAGTAACAACTCTGAAAACTGAATGTTTGGGATGTTTTGTGAAGGAATGTCTATGTTCGTGACAAGAAGACTGTGTCAAGATGACCTAGGGCAGGGATCAATGAATGTAAGCTACTAGAATAAAGATGAAGTGAAATTGGAAGGGTTTAAAGGGAGCCTGTTTGAAGCGGCATATCGGAACTCTTTGTGATAACATTGACTTCCCCAGATCTGATCAATAAAGACTGGACCTGAACTTCTACCTCAACAGTCCGCACTGTGATGGATTGGGAAGAATACCCATACCGATACCCCTACAGCATGTTAAAGGTGGATTTTATTTCTGTTCTCTATATTTTTCCCACTGTCCTTCCCTTGCACCGATCCCTGGCCTGGATAAGTTAAGAGAGTCGCATCAGCAGGGTCCAATGTGATGACCCCTAACGGAAGAAGACCAACAACTAGGGACTGACTCACAACGTTTAGCGTCACAACTCTTTTATACTGTTCCTTGTTTACTAAAAACAGAAACTGAGAAACTGAGCATGCGGGGGTTAAATCTGCAGCGTTTCAGGTAATAGTGTACCTATTGAAATTGAAATGACCTGCATAAGCGTCTCACACTCAGACACACGGTTAACGTTCCAACATTTACAACACATAGACGTGTGAAGAGACTCGACACACACCGAGCTATTCAAATGCAGAGAACTGGGTGTGTGAACTCAAACACAGGCAGAGCCATTGTAATCAGAATAGATCTTCACACACACCCACACCCACAAAGGCTAGTCTAACTATAACTTTATGGCAACTTTCAAGTGACTTAATACAGCTGTATCTAATCCGTTTTATACATAACATTGACCTTAACCTCAGGAGCCTACAGCAGAGAGTTTGGCTCTATTGCTGCTTCAAAAGAAAGCTGCAGTTTCCTTTAAGAAATCTGTATGAAGACCAGCAAAAGAACTTCTATCCTTGTGAGGACATTTGGTCCTCACGATGATATATAAACAGGACCCTCCCACAAACACACACAGAGGAAGAGAGATAAGATATAAGATTAATCTTTGTTTCTGTATACATATTAGATCATTGTTTATTTATATTTTCACAAGAGCACAGAGATCCGTATCTATCTGCTTTTTGTCACCTACCTTGTAATGGCTTCACACAAAGCTTTATTTAAAGAGTTAGGAAAGTTATCTACAACATAAAATATAAAAAGGTTGTATGCCATACATTACTGCATACTAAATATGGTTATTTTAGCCTGAAACTGAAACAGAAACCATGCAAGAGACAAAGAGAATAAGCGCTACACATTATTCACTCCCAATCCAGACTTGCATCATGATAGAGGAACATCACTTGCAACTTTAGTTCCTGCAACGTCCACATTTCTCACACCTGCGTCCCTGCTGCGTCCCTCCATATTCCTATCTCTTATTTTACCTCTAACACACCACATACACACATCTGCTGCTCAAACCCATGCTCAAACACACACACACACACAAACTGAACCAGGCCATTGTGAAGCAGACGCAGAGGGAGGTTAACAGATTTAACAGGCTAATTGCTATTCTGATTCCTCCCCCACTGACACGCTTTTAAAATCGCTTCATAATTTTTTCTTTCCTTCATCTTTGTCTTATGGAACAACAAATTAATCAATTCATCGCCCGTCAACTTCCTATGACAATGAAAGCCCGAAACGCACTGTTTCATTCAACCAAATGGCTGAACGGCTCAGGTTTTATAAGGCTTGTGGGATGGATCCTAAGCATTTAAGGTCCAAGCTGCAAGTCCCACCGGTGTCAAGCTGCCACTTTTAAGCCCTTGAACAAGGCTCTTAACCCACAAATGCTTGGATTGTGCCTTATATCACTTGTAGGACGCTCTTGAAAGCTTCTGCACCAAATGTGAATGTACATGCTGTAGATACTCCATTACATATGAAGAATGGTACACCACAAGCTGGACATGCATATCTATAACCAAACTACAACCAATTGTACTACATAGTACGCCATAGGAAGCAAGCCATTAGGTTTTAGTATGCATTTTAAGGTGCACCCTATGGAGAGAGCATACTGAAGAATACTTTCTACATTGCTGATTATTTCCATCACATCACAGCTTTTACACCTCATTCAAGGAAACATGCATTCACATTCATGGACTGTTTCCCAAATGACAATAGTAAATGTTCCAGAAAAATCCTGAACCCATTTTATTTATTGTATTTACTTTAGAAAGGTTAGCAGATACCCCTTCTAAATAAACAGAACACCAACTAGGGGTGGGCAATATGATGATATTGTATCGTATCGTGATAAATTTTGTTATCGTGATAGACTATATGCTTTTCTGAGCAGATCGAGGATATCGTACGTGTTTAAAGAACACTGACCAACTGCATGTTTCATTATAAAGACTGTAATTAGTCCTGTTTAACTGGATGAAGTGCAGCATATGACTTAGTATAGATGTGATTCAAATGTCATTTTGTCTGCTATCACATGAGAACTTGAGTCTTGGTCCTCCCAAGGTTTCTTCCTCACAACGCTCAGGGAGTTTTCCTTGCCACTGTCACCCTAGGCTTTGGACGTCGATATTAGGAGGTAATCTAAAATAGTAAAGTGTCTTTGAGATAATGCGCCATTGTAAAAAGCGCTATATAAATAAATCTGACTTGACATGTATCGTGATTAATATTGTGAATCGTGAAAATGCCTTTAAATATTGTGATATAATATATACCATATTGCCCACCCCTAAGACCAACATATGCTGTGTTTTGGATGCTTGTATGCTGGTCAACCAGCTTCACCAGCAGCCTGCTAAAACAGCACCAGACCAGCTTCAACCAGCTTAGACTTGCATGGAATATGGAACTTAGTCTTTCTGGTTGATCAGTGTCCAAACTTCTGTACTTTTCTTTATGAGGAACAATACAAAATCCACTACATACATCCCCACTGCTAGGAAGATTCTGTTAGCAACTCTGTAAACAGGTTAGGTAAGTTAGGAAATTGTTATTTTTCTACTATCCTGATGAGCTTCTAAATACTTCAGCTTAGAAGAGGAAATCTCTGTTGAGCACTAAAATATGGGTCTAAAAACATGCTATTTAGCAAGGAGTTTCACTAGCTTAAGAGTTTAGCAGTGACTATTAGACTAGTACTACTACTTCTTCAACTACTGCATTCAGAAATGGCAAGCCTTCTACAAAACCGCATTCAAACTCACAGAAACCAGACTCCCACACCTACTCTATAGTGTATATATACTGATTAGGCTGTCTGTATTTCGAGCCAAAGCAATTGAAAAACAATGGAAAGGAAGTCACTATTTACATCACACACACACAATATTTAATATAGAATTATTCAATTCATCTTGCATATATGTTGGTGGTAAATGGACTGGTCTGAGTATTTCAGAAAGAGCTGATCTACTAGGATTTCCATCCACAGCCATCTCTAGGGTCCGAAAAAGAGAAAACACCCTGTAAGCAGCAGTTCTTTGGGCAAAAATGCCTCGTTGATGCCAGACTCAGAGAATAATGGCCAGACTTCAAGCTGATAGAAAGCCGGCATAAAGTCAAACCGAGGTAAGCAGAAGGATAGAAGGTCGAACCTTGAAGCAGATGAGCTACCGCAGCAGAAGACCACCATGTCACGAAACATAATGTACTCAAATGGCCCCCAGTCACCTGATCTCAATCCAACACAGCACCTTTGAGACTTGGTGGAAAGGGAGATTTAAATCAAGGATTTGCAGCCGCCAAATCTGCAGCAACTGTGTGATCCTATCATGTCAGCATGGATCAAAATCTCTGAGGAATGTTTCCAGCACCTTGTTGAACCTATGCTACAAAGGATTAAGGCAATCCTGAGAGAAAAAGGGCCGTTAAATATGGTACTAGCAAGGTGTATGCAAAAAAGTTGTCGAATTTTGTAGAAACGCAGTGTTGTTTGTGAGGACCAGTCAATGATCCACACGTTCCTGCGTTACATTAGATGCGACCATCTACAGTTGCTATATATATATATATATTGACGTGGAAAGAAAAGAAATAAATCCGAAAGGCTTAGCGCTAAGATGTACCGCTGATGTAAGGAAAACCTCCATATTGGCTCAGGCAAGTATAACACTGCAAATTTATCATGTTCCACAGCCCTAGTTTGAAGGTGATTATTTAATATCCGCTCTTAAATTAAAACACCCTGCTTCGCGTTCACAAACAGCAGAGCTTGGTCAGTAACTGCACAGTCAGCTTGAATCGACTTCTTCTGCAAGCAGGAGAGACAGAGAGCAGAGTCAGATAGTGAGATAGACCGAGCTTCTAACACTAAACACCAGGCACATACTGTATCAGTCTTCCTCATATTGTGAATGCAAATACACGTAAGAGAAAGAGACCAGTATATGCGCATAAAATGGCCTGCGTTACAGCCGTATGCAAAAGTTTGAGCCTGGCCAAAGTGCACGCTGTAGGGATTCTGTGAAATAAAATCTCTGCAGGGAGCAGAAAGGACAACTTATCATAAAAAATGGAACATAAAATGTGTGCACCTTTCCAGATCACAGTCTTTCTTAAGGTCCATGGTCTTATCTTGTATAAAATGTGAGCATTTTGTAAAACATTCTCACAAGTCTATCAATCAAAGAAGCGCAATACGACAATTGCACTAAGCTGAAAGGGGGACCTGAGTGGAAGCTGCAATGCATTTATGTGACAACCTGTTAATCAGCCATCATAATTTCTCAAAGTACCCACAGAAAATACAGTGCGACTGATAGTCCAAGCTTTGAATAGTCAGGTTTAGTAAAGCCAAGTTGTACAAAATTTGCAGAAATACAATCTTTTTTGAACTATTAACCTCATTTAATGTATAACAGCAGGCAAACAAGGATGGGAAGCGAGAGGCTTTTCTCTTCCACCTGTCCCATGATACGAAACTGTAGCGCTTCTGTTGCTGTATTTCTGTTCTCCAGTACTTCATTTTCCCAGCTACATTTTTTCTGTGCTCTTAAACATCTGCTCTAATTTCATTCCAGACCTGTGAGTGTATATAAGTAATGCCTTTATCACACTTACTAAGCACTGCTTATGCAAAACCGGCAACAAAGTGTTATGGATGCATAAAAGAACTGAAGTGCAAGAGAGTGTGCGGCAGATACCGAGCACTGAAAAGCCATTATGTTGAACACCACCTAAATGTGTGCAGAGGACATTACTGTTTAAACCGACTTCTGTGATGTGCTGCGTCTATTTTTATGTTCTGCCTGATATGCTTAATGCAAATACACGTGCAAACTTATAGACACGGAGGAGCTTATATGCAACGACACCAAGCTATCAAATGTATTCTTTACATTATTATCTGGATTTATTGCTGGATCTACCCATTTTAACTTGCCTCTAGATCTGCATATGCACACATCCTCTCTATCCATCAATATATCTGTTTAATCATCTATCTTGTCTGCAAAATGTAATTACAGGCACACAGGCAGAGAGACTTTCCCGTTCGAAATTTTGCCCACAGCCACATTGTACACAGTATCCTTTGTATTCTCCGAGCTCCGTCCACGATGAACACAGTACACACTTGGAGCCAGCTTTCAAGCCAATTTTAGCCCGTGCACTATGTAGACACCTCTCGGTCTCACACTCTTTGTCTGGTTTCATACTAAGCTGAGTGACCAAACAAGACTGCTAGAAACCTGACCCCGCAGTCAGATAGATAGATTTGTACATTATCACACACCAACGCGCCACTGTGCAGCAAAGATCAATAAGTTAAGTGCAAGACCAATAAACGATTCTGATCAATCAATGACAGACGTCGCTATTCGCCAAGTCAGAGATAAGAGAGCGGGGAGGGAGCTCTCAGTTTCAGCCAAGTTTCTGTGGCTCCTCCCGGACATGCCATGCGTTGTGTTTGTGAGAAACTTAGCAGGATGTCATAGCTGCGGAGTTAATGTTCAGCCCGCGCAAAACCTGATGAACAGGTTTCTATCTTTGCTCTGGTAATCGGAGGTCAGACGAGAAGATCCAGACAGACCAGATTCCACAAGCAAGGCATTACCTAATTATCTACAGCTGTCACACACACAGACACAAAGACAAACAGCATCTAAACTTCGGTAAAAAAGAAAAACTGTGAATGTAAGTGATGGAATAAACTTTGTTTTGAAGACTTTCATAGTAAACACAGTAGTGACTTTCAAACTCAGCCGAATGTTCATCATTTTCTAGGATTCTAATCATTATGGTGACATTTGGTCCCCAGAAGGGCTAAACCCCTGAACACACAAATTTATCTCACTATCCTGGTGGGGACTTTTCATTGACATAGTGTTAACTGGATAATTAATGCTACACATAGACCTGCACATGAGCCTAACCAGTAACCTAATGGAAATCTTTTGGTTTTTCAAACGAAAGTTGCAGTTTCTTAAAAAAAAACTAACAAACGTACAAACGTCCCCCATATGGACCAGCAAAATCCCCATTAGGTACAAAATCTGCAGACCTTTCTATCATTTTATGGGGACATTTGATCCTCACAATGATACAAACATATGACCACATTTGTTTTCCTATCATTGTGGGGACTCTCCAAGTACACAACCTTACTTTAGCCAATACCCCTAATCTTAACCTGGTTTAAGCAGCAAGGGGAAACAAGTTTCCCTGTGGGGAACAGGAGAACGTCCAGTGTGGACCAGCAAACGTGGGGACATTTGGTACTCACAATCATGCACACAGACACAGACAGTGAGCGAGAGAGACGGACTCTCCTTCTTAGTCTTCTTTTTTAACCAGAAATGATCTGGATAAAGATGATAAGGGTATCAAATAATTTCATATCTTTATTATTGTTTAAGGTTATTAAAAACAGAAAGGCTGCTATTTGTAAAATAAGCTTGATAGCCTATGAAATGTGAAACAGGACATCTCTGAGATAGCTGCTACTGATTTGTCAGTAGTAGTGCACTGGTTTTTCGTTTTTGAAATAATTTCGTTTTTATAGGCCTTTTTTAACAGCGGTTCAACATCAGATCTACACTCAACTACGAAAGCAACAGGTGTGGATAGATCGAGACATACGCAATGCGCATCCTTGTGCGTTCGGTAAGGAATTTTAATTTTAATAAACAACAGTAGCTGCTGTGTGTATGTTAAAAAGCCAATGGTCAGAGCAAGAAGACCTGCTTGATCCTAAACAGCGCGTGTGCGCGTCTGTGTGAACTTCATCCGACTTCAGCGGATGCGTTTGATTCCCTCTAAAAGTGCAGATGAAAAGACGCGGGTCCCTCTTCGAAACGCTGTAACCCATCCGTCCCAGCTCACAACACATCGATACACAGCACAGACACACATCTGTGCAGCTGATCTGTGCGCATTTCAGAGGCTGCTCATTGGACCGGAGCCGAAACTGTGGATAGTAGCTATACGCACAGCATTAGAGTAGACAGGAGCTTTCACTCAAACACACACGCAAACACACTTCTGTCCTAACACTTCTCCGAGCCTATGTAGCAACTTTAAGTCATGTACGCTACACCGTGCTTACCTACCGGACTGAATGGGAACTCCTCGCACTACGCGTCCGTGCGCGCTCGCAAGAGTGGGTCCGTAGGTCTGGAAATCCGACAATCAAGGGGCAAACCACAAGCAAAATCCACTGTCCACCATGCAGGTCCTCAGGACGTGTGCAGATCCGATGCCGTGGGCTCTCCTTCTCGCTCTATCTTTCGCCCTCGGTCTCTCTCTGACGCACCAGAGGAAACCCCGAGTTGCGGTTTGGTGTGTTCAGCAGTCTCGGTGAGCGCGTAACGCTTCTCTTCCATACAACATCTCAGGACATCACACACATGCGCGCGCACGCACGCACGCGCCAACTAAATACGGCAAGTGTTCAAAGGATGATAAGTGGGGGAAAAAAACAACAGCCCTTCATCCAGCGCTTCTGCACTAAAGTCCAATTTGGTGAGTCCTCATCGTTGGATGAACACTTGCACTTCTCCTCCGTGATCTGTCACTCTGCTCGAGCCGACTGTCTCTCAGCCCCTGTGATCGGGTAGTGTGTGTGTGTTTCCTCTGAAGCTACTCAGTGTGTGTGTGCGTGCGTGATTAGTTTGCGCGGAGCTCCGGAGTCTCTGCGCACCGGCGCACAGCTCATGGAGGACTGAACGGCTTTCAACGCGTCTCTCTCTCTCTCTCTCTCTCTCTCTCTCTCTCTCTCTCAGGGGCGGAGCTTGGGGAGCACCGTGTGTGTGTGTGTGTGTGTGTGTGTTCGTGCGCTTCTAGCGCTTCTAGCGAAACACAACGCACACTTTTCATCCAGGCATCACATTTGGAACCCGTTTGATCGTGACACAATGCGGCCGCATCACTTGAAACACAAGCGCGCCGGTTACCGGACCCTTTTGAACTGACTCAGCACTAATAAAGATGCACCTGCTTGGGGTGTTTCGAGTGAGATCGACTTCACACCACACCCTAGTCACTAGTCCAAGTAGTGCACGACTTTACAACTTATAGCTAATCGTGTGCAGAATAGACAGCGGCAAATGAACAGAATCCCCAAAAGAAATACATTAGGTTGTAGGCGAAGTTAATTATGGCTTATCCTTTAGATCTTTCTGTCTTTCTTTCTTTCTTTT